>JBAMHV010000001.1:21758823-21773489 GCA_037177535.1 Pseudomugil gertrudae
TTATGTTTTAAACTGATTTTAATTCTCATGTTTTTTATTTTAATTGTTTTGTAAGGTGACCTTGGGTCCTGAAAGGCACCTAAAAATAAAATTTATTATTATTATTATTGTAGGAAGGTTAAAAACTACTACTTCCGCCTGCCATAGACGTGCGCAACAAAGCATAGCATCTGGTTGCAGCAGTGCACGGTTTCCTCACATGATTAGTCTGACACACAGCGATGTTGAATTTGGAGAAATCAAACTTGTTTGATTTGTTTATGGCAAACAGCTGCTGGGGTTTGAATAATTTTACTGCAACCATGTTATCCTGTCTGATCAGATAATTCTGGGTTTTCTAAGTCATCTCATTCTTTCCAAGTTGGTTTATTTAAAGATGGACTGGCGACCTGTCCAGGGTGTACCCTGCCTTTTGTCTGAAATGCTGCTGGGATATGCTTTCTCTAAATAAACTAGACACAAACTACGCATATTAACACAAACATTCTTGCATATGTATTCAGCTACCGGGGCCAAGAAGTGCTGTAAAGGTCTTACACAACACAGCACTATCATCAGCCACATAATAGAAGTTCCTGTCTCTCTCTCTCACTGTGTGTGTCTTAGAGGGCTGGCCCACTGCGCTGACTGTGACATCATGGGACACAAGCAAGCTCTTCCTCATTCTGAGTGACTCACTGACATTAGGACCACTTAACGGTTTAAACACACTTTACTCATTTGAACATCAGACAACCTCCTTCAACTTAATTTAGCTTCTCATTCATGGGAAAAGTCCTGTTAAGTGAAGGCCAACTACTTGAAGCAACACTGGGATGTTTCCTTTGAAGTTTAAAGATGTCTTCTGGGTAAGTCTGTACACTTGTGACCACTGGTCTTCCTGAAGTTGTTTGTAGCAAAAGAAGTCACATTTATAAGATTTCTATTGACATGTAGGCTGCCATTGCTAAATACTGTAGTGTGCAGTTTAATGTTTAGGCATCACAGTGATACAAAAATCATGTAGACTGTGTTTAAAACAATTGAAACCAGTATAGATACGGGTACCATTGTGATACATCGAATTCTCACAGCTTTAAAGACATTTAAAGAAGTACTGACTACACGGCCTCGTCAAACAGCTATTTTTGTGAAGTCCAAGTGTTAGTTCTGCATTTCTAATCCTCGCTGACTTCAAAAGCAACGCAAGGATGTGTTGTAATAGCAGTTATAGTTTTTCTTGTTATTGCAGCCTTTCTTTGAGGGATTTTTATGTCTTCTTAATGCAGGGGACAGATTTCACCTGTCATGCTGGGTACGATGCTGTGATCCAGAGGTTACGAGAGGGGAGGCAAATGTGCAAAGATGTGGAAGAGCTTTTGAAGATGAGGTTGTATTTTATCAACTGAAATCAGAGCAAACCATGAAAATGATGAAGCCCATGAGATTATCAAAGCTACTCTTTGTTGATTTCTTTCACTATTCTGTAATTATAGCACAAAATAAAAAAATCTAATATAAACATACAACCATCAACATAGGATTACTTAGCTTGTGATGAATTGTTCAGTGAAGAGTCTTTCTTAACTGTATTATCAATCGTTTGAGATTTTGTATGGCTGTATCTTCACATCACTCTGCAGTACAAACATAGACCTACTAGCGGCCATTTGATTCAACAGCACCAAGTCAGACCTTCAAATAATCTGCATCAGTGTTGGTTACCTGTTTAACAGATAAAGGGCAGATTATGGAATTAACACCTCATATGCAAGTCATTCACATATCAGGATGGCAAAAATAAATTAAATGATGCTGAACTTATGATTTAAAGCTAACCAAACAAAGGACGAGCTTTCAGAAGAAAGAGTATGCTTATTATATATTACACTATGGTTGCTTCACACTGGTGGTCTAGCGTATAGATTAAAGTTTCTTCATGATGTAGTGAAGTGAAATTTCATACAACCTTTTTGACCAACATGTAAAGAGTAAGAAAAATGTATATGGCAAAGACTATTTGGGACTTTTTTGTTTGGACACTAACAACTCTGTACAATGAAGTGCAGTTTAGTACTGTTGCATAGAAAATACAAGTTATCCATAGTGATGCTTGTTTCTCTTAATACCGCACAGAGCCTCGGCAGAGGAGAAGTATGGAAAGGAACTGATGGCTATTTCTCGCAAAGCTGGAGGAAACTTGGAGATCAGGTGAAAGAAAAACATCACAGCATATTCTGCAGTCAGTCTGCAGTAAAAAGCATAAAACTATAGATACAATGAGATGCTAAAATGGTTTATTGTTAACGCTAATTTAGTAGATGCTTTTAAAATAGACTGAACCTGACCAGCAACATGACAACCAAAGCCACAATCTGCACCTCTGACACACAATCCTTTTAGGGGAAACACACTTTGTGTGTCTGCTTTACAGATCTTCTCACCAGTTTATTTTCTGTAGTCCAAAGCATTGAGACCAGCATCTGTAAAAAATATTGCCTTTAAAAGATCACAATTCAGGAAAAATAAAAAATAAAAGATTCATTTTTTCGTGCAGTGATCACATTATTTGGTATCGAAATGAAACCAGTGTATTCTTATTAATCATGCATCTCAGGTATAGCTGCACAGCCGCTAAACACAATAACTCATAGTGCATTTTAAAGTGTGTGTTGTGAATATCTGATCTTGGCTGTGTTTTTGTCTTTCCAGCACTTTGAGAGCATCCTTTGAACAATTAAAAACCCGTAAGTACATCTGCCCTATAATCCTAAAGTTGTGTTTAAAGTGTGAAATCGTTTCCTTGCTGCTTGAAACATTTTGCTTTCAGAAATTGAAAACATTGGGAACTTTCACATCCAATTATCTGATGTCTTGAAAGAGGAGGTGAAAAAGATTGAGACTTTCAGAGAACGTCAGAAAGAGCAGAGGAAGAAGGTACTAAGTCATTTGTTTTGCTTAGCAACTGTTCTATTTAAGCAGAAACATATTGTATTTGGATGCCTCAAAGAAAATAAGAATGGGTATCTAGACATATTCTTATTGAGGTATAACAATTGAATAATGACTACTTTGCAGTTTTGTTGTTTTTTGGTACTGATTTGATGACTTTGCACAAACTAGACACTTTGCAGCTTCTAAAACTGGTTTCATTTATGAGGTTAATCATATCATTGTGAAGCTTAAAATGCTTTATTTTTGTAGTTTGAGAGCATCATGGAAAAAGTTCAAAAGAAAAAAGTGTCTGTCTTCAGGAAGACTATGGAGGTAAGACTAGGACACTTGCTGGTATGATGTCTTAGTGCAGGACGGAGTTAAATTACACTAAAATAATTTCCTAAATGTGAAAAGCCGGACTGCGGTGACACATTGTTTAATGCACAAGCTAAAAAAAACTGTAAGTAAGGGATTCTTCTCTGCAGAAGTCTAACAAATATCATCTGTATAGCATTCCCAGAATTTGTTAGTGTGTTCCTTACCGTCTTATTCTATTTTTTCCAGTCTAAGAAGAGCTACGAGGTGAAGTGCAAAGAAGCTGAGGAAGCAGAACAGGGAGCTGAAAAAACAGGCACTCCACTCAAAAATCCGGCAAAGGTACCGTAAATTAGTTTGATCATGTAAAAAAATGCATTTAACATTTCATTTAGGATTATAAAATATCATTTTTAGGCAGGCCTTTCTCAATACTGGCAGTAGCTCATCGGCATATACATGTGATTGGATACAGACTTAGTTTGAATTGTGATTGTCTCATTTTCCAGATTAAATTCAGAAATAATCTTGAACTAAGCCATTTGCTAAATCTTCCCTCTCACGATATGACATGTCACTTCTGCTAATGTACCGTAGCTCTCTGGCTGAAAGAGAGACAACAGCAATAGAGGGACTTTTTTTTTCTTTCACTTGTGAAAGCTGGCAAGCAGAACTTCAGATGTTTTCAGGGTGTATGTGTTCATACGTTGCCATGACTTCCATTTTTACAGTAATTACAGGAAATATTTGAGCTTTTTTAATCAACCTCTGAGTTAATATTTGTTTCAAAGGTACGTCACAGGATCAAACAATGCAAACAAGCAGCCAATGAAGCAGGTATGCTCTGAATGTTTTCTATTTCTGACCTCCATCCACAGTTTGCTTCATTCATGACGATTTTAACTTTTTGTTTGGAAAATACTTTTTCACAGTAAATCTTAAAGGGCACTGGAAATATAGTGATCTTACACTTTGTTTTTCATTTTACTGTTTCACTTTTGAGACATGTTGACAATGACACTGTCCTTTTACAGAAAAACTGTATTTGAACAACATTGATCATCTAGAAACTGTTCGCCAAGACTGGGAGGAAACACACAAAAGCACATGTGAGGTACTGCAAACAAAATCCTGTTAGCTGTTGTGCTGTCCTCAATACATGTCCGGTATATATCTTGACAGTCAGTTAAATGCCTCCCCAACATCAAGACTCTGAAGACATATCCACAGGTTTAATGATGTTTCAAAGAAAGATGAAACTGAAATATACAAAACACAATTAACTCTGTGCTAAGACAACTGGCAATACACATGTGCAGTGAACACTCAAATATTACAAAATATAGATCTGTTATTATAGATACTACTTCAAACGACTGATACATACCTACGATGCTATCAAAAGAAGATGTGAGCAGATGCTTCTTGATTTCTACACAGAATAGACATTCTTCATGTGTCTAAGACTTACTTCTGGTCAATGCCATAACTTCCTGTGTGACCACTTCCTGTTTCTGACAACTGCAATTCTTAAAGGAACCCTCCTAAATTATCAGAGCAGAAATTCTAACAAAATTAAAAACCTCTAACAGAAGGAAATGTGTTATCCACATTGCTGTAACAAGACAGCTGTTCTGTAAACGAGACATGGTGTTGAATCAATGCTTCCAACACTAAAGATTACTGGTAACTTTGAAACCACAACAACACATCTCCCTTGACCAGACAGAAAATTGGACTTCATAGAAACAAACAGAAATTAAAAAGCATTTTCACAATCATCCTACCATTATGCCAGCTTGTCATTGCTGGTCATAGCATGAGCAGACGGGTGAGGTCAGAGGGGAACTAACTCCTGCTGAAACCTGGTTTGCTGCTGTAGAGTCACTGGTGTCTTAACGTTTTTTCAAATAGGTGAAAAATACAGACACTTGTGAGGATGTGCTTAAATCTTATAAAAAAAACTGGACAATGGACAGAATAAAGGACAATTTTTTATTAGGTATAAATTAACTAAAAAGGCAGTATCATGAAATTTAGAAACAGAAATTTCTATATTTCTTTATGAACCTTAAAATGTTTGATTTCTTGCTATGGCTATTGAACTGTTAATTGTTTTTGTCAAAACATCAAAGGACATAACATTAATTTATTATATAATTTCAATAAAGGAGAAGTGCAGTTTTATTGGCCGATCAGGTCAGTAACAACAGCATTGATTAAATCCAACTTGTTTTCTAACTTACAACTACAACACTGTCAACTCAGGTGTGATGTCTCTCCCAGCTGGTTTCTGACTTCAAAAGTAAATTAAACACAGCAGCAACAAGTGAGACCATTGTTAACAGGTTTTTCTTAAAATGTGTCCAAGGTGTTCCAGCAAATGGAAGAGCATCGCATCAGCATGCTCAGGTGTGCTCTCTGGGACCACTGCAATCATTTCTCCATGCAGTGTGTTAAAGATGATGAGGTGAGATCACATTTTCCTTTTTTAAGGTACCAAAATGTTTTGTCACCTTTCCATTAAAATGAGATGGTAATGTGAACAGTTATAACAGTTAAAGGGGCTGCACAGTGGTGTAGCGGTTGGCAGCAACAAGGTTGCTGGCTCGAGCCTCGGCTGTGGGAGGTTTGACCAGTAGCCTTGCTGTGTGGAGTTTGCATGTTTTCCCTGTGTATGCATGGAGAGGGTGTACCCTCTCACCTGCTAACAGCAGGGATAGGCTACAGCCTTCTTGCAACCCTAAATCGGACAAAACAAAAAAACACATACTATAACATCATTAATCCATCAAAAACATTATATCCTTCCATGCTAATATGTAGTCCAAGAGGAAATAGTTATAAGTTCATTATATGGTTTTGCATGAAGTGTGATAATGCATATGTGGACTGAAAGTAACTTTTAGACTTTATCTTTGTCATACATAGCATAACCACCATGTAGATGAACACTTAACCACTGACATTTTGCAACGTTAGCTAAAATAGTAACACAAGGGCTCTGTATGATTATATTTGTCATCTTTAAAATCAGCTGTACGAAGAGGTGAGAAAGCTTCTGGAACAGTGTAACATTGCCAATGACAACAACTGTTTCATAACGATGAAAAGCACAGGATCAAGGCCACCGGGTGAGTGTTAAAAGTAGCAAACTAAGGCAGGAAGCAATACTTAACTTCTCTAGTAAGCAACTTCTCTATTTTTTTCTCACACAGAGCCAATAGTGTTTGAAAGCTACCAGGTTGGAGCGGTCAGGACCAGCAATGGCCAAGCTCATTTTTCAGCAGAATTCATGACAAGAAGGTGCGACACAAGTACTGGGGAGAGATATAGAGGAGACAGAAGTGTGACCGACTCTAACTTAATCATTAAATAAATAACAAAGACAAAAAAAGAAAACCACATGAAGCAGTTATTTAAAGCTGCTATTGTATTTCTCTTAATCTGGATCACACAGGTCTTCTGATCCACTTATCAGAAGTTGCACAAGTATAAACATGGACAGTCCTAAAATCTCACGATCAGCACTGCCATCTATTGGGGAATGTGAGTACTGCAATAACTCTGATGGATTGTGTTAACATCTGAGATAACTCAGAAAACATTGTCAAATTTAGTTTTGTATTTATAACATAGCATAGATTTATAACATATATTTTATATTGTCTGGTTTGTTCTTTAGGTGAAATGTACGATAGTGGATATGAAATTATGCCAGGCCTCCAGCAAGAAGCCAGCCCACCAGCTGATGACCACTTCTATGTTGTGCTTTATGACTACACAGCACAGGTGAAAGCATGGTAGACAAAGCAGTCTTTTAAGGACAAATATCGTCACTTATCAAAAGGGTGATGCGGGTATTTAGATGACATATAACTGTCATTTACACTTAGCATTTTTATATTGAGTAGGAAGAAGATGAACTGTCTATAAACAGAGGAGACGTGATGCGAGTCCTGCAACAAGAAGAGGATGGCTGGTGGACAGTGGAAAGGAATGGGCTGTGTGGACTGGTGCCTGGAAACTTTCTGGGCAAAATTTGAATATTTGAAAGGTGCACAGCCAGAAAATCTCACCCAATCATGCAGCCAAGATTTTTTTTAATGAGTTTCCTGAAGATTTCAATTTCTTCTGTAGCACTTCTGTCTTACCTTTTAATCCAGGTACATACACCTGAGTACACAAACGTAAGACATACAAAAATGTCATTGAGATTGTGCATGTTCAAAGGATAACCGCAACACTTTACATGATAAATAAACACATACACAGGTACACAGCCTAGATCTTTCCAGTGATGGATGCATATTTTTGTGGAAAACATGTGTGTAGAAGGGTAGTTATGCACATTTCAGAAATTAACAAAGTTCTTCCGCTTGTAATAATGTCACTACCTGGAAACCACACATCTAGAAATATTTAGACAGTCACCCTGCTGCCTCTTGTTCTTACTGTTGGTACTCACAGTATAGTACATGGAGTCTATATATGAATGATATTTTTCCTCTTAGGGTTATACACATGCTTTATATAGTTCTGCTAGAAAAAAAGTAAGAATGGTAGAAGCTGTCACTTCACTAGTGGAAGACGTGACAGAGTTTATGTGATTAAAATACGTGGTGTTAAGCACACAATGGGGTAATTTAATAGCTTTTGTCCTCTTTAGATGAACAGAAATGCCTCTTTTTTTAAACTTTTGTTTTAAATTTACAGTGCAACAACGAGGGCATACTGACTATTGACTTTAGACAGGTTTTAGTCTGTGAGCTACATTTTGGTTTAGTTTTAGCAACCACAAAGTAATTTCCATGCCCCTCGGGTACTCGGTGAGTCACTGTGGTAGCAGCTAATTTTACAAAGTATTAAGACAAAAATCAAGACCATTTTAATACTCTTCAGAGATGGTTCTTTGAATGTATAGCGTTTATATTTATTTTACGTCTAATGGAGATGACTAAAATACCCTTGTTATGGAATAAATTGCATAAAGAGCCCATTTGAAATGTATGAGTTTTATTTTTCTCCAGTTTGTATGTCATTCAAATACAATAATGCATCTGCAGCACTAGCTAAATATGTACGGGTCAACTTAGCAGTTCAAAAATATTAAAACGGTGCACAATTTCACAAAGAAGTATAAAATAACATGTTATAGTTCTTTGCATCAGGTTTCTAACTACCAAACAAAACTTAAATGACTGACAAAATTAATCTACACTAACAAGTCTTCAGGTAAAATCAAATATAAATACTAATGGCACTGGAGACTGAAGGTTTAACGTTCACAATATTTACTGGATATTGGCAACACCCCACAAGTGAAGCCTGACTCAAAGAACATCCAAATAAAACAAAAGGTTGGTTACTCAGTCTAAATATTTCTAAACATAAGGAATGCGCGCCACAATACAAGGCTTTAAGGGAAAAAAAGAAATGCAGAGCTGCATTAAACATATAAAACAGATAAAAACTATTATCTTTTACATTATTCTCTTTCTCACTCAGTGACGTCTACTTTTTTAACACTATGTTTGTAACAATTCAGATGAAAAGCTTAGATCTCACCTGAAATAGGAAAGATTTGCCAAAAGTCTGGTCAAACCAGGTTTTTAGAAATAGTGTACATTTTAATGTTCTTTAGCATAATTTATGCATCTAAACATCAACAAAGTATCTCAAGCGTTCCTTTTCTAGTGCAAATCTGCACACAAGGCAATACATTCTATACAACACTCCCAAATATATTTTCACACATAACTCCAAATTAGGAACGTTACTAATTTGGAGTAAAACATGGAGGAAAAAAAACCATATCTGCAGCTGTTATGTCAATTACCCACAAAACAACTTTGGCTTTTACGTTGATATTGAACATTTTAAGAAAAGAAAAACATTTAAAGTAACAGTAGCTTAGAGAGCATGTCAATAAATAATGTTTTTCCTTTTGAAGCCCCCGCTCACCCAAACCACATGGTCAGTGTTCGCTACTTTATCATGAGTTGTGCGAGGTGTGCTTGAGCTTATATAACTACTACTGAAATCTACTGTGAACATGTCCGGTGATGCTCCTGTTGATTTTCTGAGTGCTGGGTTGCATCCTTCATGCATAGCTGTTGGTTGTGACCAGCAGCTCATACGCCGGATCGTGGCTCCTCCTGCACAGCACCACACAAGCACAGAGCATGCCCAGCATCTGCAAGTAGACGGCATGCAAATTTCATTTAGAAGCAAACCAGCTAAGATCAGAAGGCACAGGTATGCAACTTTACACTGGAAGCAGCACATCAAGAATGATCTGGTAAATAAACATTAGAATGTAATGCCATACTCTGCACAGTGACTAAATTATAGTTATGTTTTAACTTCTAGTAGATTTTTCTGAGTTTTTACTTGACATAGTATAACCTTTTAGCCTCGCGCTACTTACTTGTATTGATGCAAAAGTTAATGCAGCCCATATGACATACATCATGATCTCCTTTAATTTTTTCACAACAAGAGCTTCACAGCCCTAAAACAGGAAAAATAAAACAATGCTCGAGTTTCATGGATAAAAACACATTCCTAATAAAACATGATACTTAGAAAATAGGATCAGAGAAGATGTTACAATTCAAGGCACCAATGATTTCAAAAGGTATTACAGCTGCATTTTCTATGTGCGTACCTCTTGGTAGAGATCTCCTGGTCTAGTCAGAGTGCCTGTACAGTTGCTTATACTGGGCTGACAGCAGCTGACTGGGACACTGTTGTTCTTGGATTCTTTGAACCAGCGGGTGTTCCTCCAGTCAGAGTAGTTGTGAATACCACAGCAGTGAAGCTAAGAGACACATAACCAAGTGTGGTGAAAAAAATCTTAAACATCTGACATTTTAAATGAATAATTAATGTAAAAATCTAAAATGGGTCCATAAATAACTAATTTAGTCATGAAAGAGTGCATTTTAGCTGACATTTTTCCTCACCTGCTTCTGCACATAGTCAATAGCCCGGCTGGGAGCATCAGTGTTGGTGCCACTGTATTTATTGTAAACCTTTTGGATGGAGTGATTAACTTCGTCTTCTACCTACAAGAAGTAAACAGTTACTTAGTCGTTACTTTACAGCTATATGAAACCTTTATCTTTAGGTAGTAGTTCTTCTGATTATCATCACATCCTCAACCAGAAACAGTGAGAAATAACTACATTTCACTCCATTTTTCTGTAATCCGACAATAGAGTGCATAACAAACACATGTTCACCTTTTTTATGCTGCAAGAGAAGAAAATATACTATTTGTCCCAGTTTAAAGGCTTAAAATCCATGCAGGCCATGAGTTGGTGTTTACCTTAGCTCTGTATATGTAGCCAAGCACCACCACAACACACTCTGTCACAAACACCAACAGGAGAATGGCAGCAAACTGAAAAGGAGAGACACAAACATAAGAAATAAATAAGTCTAAATTGAGTAAAATTTGCTTCAAAAGTATGTGAAAAAGCCTAAAACCACATTCAGGTGCCAGTGCAAACTTCTAAAGGTTATTTTTTATTTGTTTGTTCTGATATTAGTGATGGGGTGAAAACTCATCAAGACATTAAACCTAGCCAAAAGTTCCTGATGTCCAACTCTTAGTCTCTAATAAAGGAATAATCCCAGACTAAATTTGAATTAACAAGGGAAGATTAAAAAATGTGGGAAAACACTGTAGCGTCAGATAGGTAAAAATAAATGTATCTTTATAATCTGAAACGTCATGTTCACTACTGAGAACGTCCTCACTTTGCACAACAGCAGCAGTTTTAGTTTCTCATCACTTTTATTAGAGTTAATATAAAAGTGGATGCTTTGAAGCGGTGTCTTCCTATCCGATTTATCAGGACCTATTGCCCAAATTGCTTATTACTTTAGTTTGCTTGATTCAGCCCATCATCAAGATCCGAATCAGTCTGGTGTTGTCACATTAATCTGGGTGAGGCGTGGAGATGATGGGAAACATCTAAAACATGCATGGCAGTGGGCTCCCAATCTGCCATGAATGAACATGAAACCTATCACAAAGTTAAACAGTTATTATCTTTTGTACTCATCACCTATTAAAAATACAGCTGTAAGCTGTGTTTTACAGTATGGCATTGATTTATATTCATGTCCTCTGTACCAGGCTAATTTAGAGTCGAGGGAAACACTCACAGTTGCCAAGCCGCAGGAGCTTTCACGTATTGTTGCACAGCACCCAATCAAGCCAATGATGAAAAGAAGAGTTCCGACAGCGATGATTACAACAGCAGGAATCAAAGTGTACACGTCTTCGAAGAAGTGGTCGTAGTCGTCATATGTGATGAACACATAAGCTCCGATGTAGCATAAAATCCCAGCTGCAGCCTGCAGAAAGAGACGAAGACGCACAAGTCAGCCGCCAGGGCCACAGAGAGGAAGCTCTGCCAAAACGGCCACTGACTGCATGTCAAAAGAAACATTTATGGCTTTGAGAGGAAACTAAACTGCATAAAATATTTTAAATAGTTAAAAGTTTGGAGGAGAAAAAAAAGGTGTGGGGGGGGGGGTAAAATACTATACTTAATATGTGAAAAACTGCTAATTATAATTGCAGACGGATAAAGAATGGTTCAATGTGGACTGGATGATCTGTCGTGTGCGCAACACTCAATCATCCTGAAAAGTGTTTAAAACTTCACGGCTTTATATTTATACTCAGTTGAAGCTACCTGGCTATAGCATTACATCATTATCACGACCTGTAAGAGGCATCTACACAAGAACCGCTAAAGATAGCTATATACATTCAATTTCCCAATTAATAAGCTACACATAACAATATAAATGTTACATTATATCCGCAGATACCCCGCCTAACACACAAACTATATCGCCAGACTGCAGCGCATCTTTGACGCAGTCTGCTGGCATGCTAATACTCTCCATCCTTGGCCTCGCTGGGATGCTGCATACTGTTCAAACACCTTTCGTTTACTTACCCAAAATATGAGATTCAGGAAAACCAAGACGGTTTTGGATGACGTGATACCACACTGTCCCATATTGTCGTTAAAACAAAAACGAACACAGATATTATAATTATATATGTCTTTTTTTTTTTTCTTTTATTGCGGTGCACCTGCACCTTTGCTATTAAAAATAATAAAATGGCTTCGCTCTGCCCCACCGTGCAGAGTCCCCCGGGCTCGACCAATGAAATCACCGTAAAGAAGAAAAAAAGACGATCACGTGTTCCAGTGACGTCACCAGTCAAAACAAAACAGCCTGACAGGAGACGAGCTTCTACAAAGATACCCCTCATTATAGATCATATTTATTTATGTATAGTTTGTTTTCACAAACAGGCGCGTTTACCTGGTAACTGAACTGTGCTCATTAAATTCAGCTGGTTTGGTAACAAGATTTCTGTATTCTGGACCAGAGTTTACTTCTCTTTTACTTCAGCTGTTGCTTTTGAGCACTTTGAGCTGTCCTGTACATAAAAGGTGGTGCTTATATAAATAAACTTGCCTTACCATATCTTGCCTTTGATGCATTTATCATTTAAATGTATATTGTATGAACAGAAAAAAAATATATAAATATATAAAAATTTGCAATATACTAGCAATGAACTACAATGCTAAGATAAAACTGTGAAAATGAATGTGTTTGTCACTTTGCACAGTGTGTTAGCATAAAACATTAGCTAAAAACTTGCTTTTAGCTTGTAAGAACACTGTTTATAAATGAGCTATGAAAACTTATAAAATATTGATTTGATAAACAATGGAGGATATAAACACGGTTTTTGTGAAAAGACCTCCTGGTGATAGATTCGCCAAAGACAATGTCAGTTTAAGCAGCTGGTCTTGAGCAAAAGTGGGCACGTTGTGCTAACACATATTTGAGAATTATTGTTAGTTTTGCATAATTTTGTATCAGATTTCCTCCTTTCAAATCGTCTTGCAGGCAGAGCCTCAGCTAGAAAGGTACTGTTTAGGTGTGTGGGCCAGAGGGGGGCAGTGTATCATTGCCAGTTGTGAGAATGAGCTCAAGGGTAAGCTGCAAATGCACACTCATCCTTACCTCAACTACATAAAAGTTTTAGACGTTTAGTCTGAGGCTGGAATAAAATATATAGACAGCACGCCCACGGTCTGGTGGCAAAAATGAATGAATGTGAGAGACATGTATCCCACCTGTGTGTTTCCTATGAGCTCAAGATGGATTGCTCAATTGAAAATAAGTTGTGGGGCTCCATCAGTAATGGCTTGAACTGGTGCCCAAAGCGTTCTTTTTATTGAGTGAAAGCTTGTGAGATTTGTTCCTGTCAGTGTTTTGTGTTTAAACCACACTAAAGGGCAACCTACAACTTCAGAAGAAGCTAAGGCTACTTCTGTTGACAACAGATAATCTCGGTGTGAATTATGCATCAAGTTTACCTGCTGGCTATGATTCAAATCATAAAATGCACCATAAATAATGAAGACAAGTAGCCTACATATGCAGGGGCGCAAAACCAGGAGTACTGAAGTCCCAGAAACTCAGACACATGCCTTTAATTGTGTGTCACAAGACTTTACCTCCCATGTGAAAATGTCAGCATCAATAAGGCAATTACATAGATATTTACATGATGTAACACGAAAACTAATGGTTTATTTACTCTTACATAAATGAGTGTCAGCTTAGAATGCAAGCCAATGCAACAGGAGGATCACACCTCCCTCCAGAGATAAAGGTGATAAATAATTTGCAAACAGTTGTGTTGACATAGTTTGTTACAGCAATGTGATGCCATTTTTTATTCAGTTTAACAAAAAGCTTGAATGTGACAGAAGAGATGTTGATAATTTCACAAGGCAACAAGTAAAAACATGTTTGACAATCCTCATTGGGACTCTTAATAATATTATATCTACTACAACATGTTTATTAAACAGGACTATAAATTGCACTCTTAAAAGTTGTGACATTTATGTGATAAAGCAGCCAGCATTGCTGGAAATGCACGCAGATCCTTTTCAGAACTGACATTGCAAAGAACATATGTTGGACTGATTTGGGTGGCTGTCTTTATTTATCATACCTGTTATAATAATGTGTTTGTTTTTATTTAGTTGTTGGTTTGAATTAAAAAACAGTCATAATTATAACATTATCTGAAAATATCTTTATACGTTTAATAAATCCAAGATTTAGAGAATACCGTCTCTGAGAACACATGTTGCACTTTGAAGCAGATGGGCTGAGCAACAGAAGACCACTCCCAACAGCTAAGAGCAAGAAATTAAAGTTACCGTACAGTTCACACAGCATCAAAATTTAGCAAAGAAAATTGGAAAAGCTTCACTTGGTCTATATGAGTATTGATCTATTCTATTCTATTCTATTCTATTCTATTCTATTCTATTCTATTCTATTCTATTCTATTCTATTCTATTCTA
>JBAMHV010000001.1:21773589-21794090 GCA_037177535.1 Pseudomugil gertrudae
GGACTCTGCAGACCGGACAGAGTTTGGCAGTTCGTTCCACCACTGAGGAACAACAGCAGAGAAGAGTCTGGCTAGTTAAGCTCCACGTAAGGGTGGTAGCGTAAGGCTCAGTCTCAGTAAAGACATTAAGACATAGGGTCTGAATATGGTGTAAACAAAAAAAAAAGTATGGATTCATCTTGACTTTCTGATTATCAAAGATTTAGCTTGATGTTGGTGGTGTAATGGTGAAGAATACCCTTTTGGCACACTTGGTCTTTTAGTACCAATTGACACCACATCCGACCCAAGCGTTGTTGCTGACCTCATCAGCCTCGTCATTTATTGACTGTTTCCAGCAAAATAATTCTAAAATAAAGTGCTATAAATAAGTATTATAAAGTAATAATAAAGTGCTTTTTTAACTAAATCCTTCTCTTCTGCTTAGGCGCTCCCTTCCATGAGCACCAGTGGTTTGTGGGATACCTGCAGCATAGATAGCTGTATTCTCTTTTTCTTAATCTCAAGCTGTATGTTGAATATAACGATAAATTTGTTTTCACAAAAGGCCTCAACTACCAGCTATAGAACACTTGGGTTTTGGCAGAACAGGATATTCTCATTATAAATGTACAGCCGACAAATCTGCAGCAGTTATGGGATGTTGTCATAGTGAGCACATTTTTGGATGAGTATGTCAAACACCTTGTTAAATGTTTACACCAAAGAATAAAGTGAGTTCTGAAGGCAGAAAGGGTTATACTTGGTACTAGCATGAAGGTGCTTCTATGAAAATTAACTTGGTAAGACATCATTTACAGTTGCATTTAGGATATTTAGTTTTAATCAGTTCAGACTATGCCAAAAGTACATGTCCATGTGGAAGAAAATTCAATACATTAAAGTATACACCAAAGCCTTTACATTTCCAGACTTATCCCAGACAATATTTATAATTTGATTATCTTTCCAGTCTGCACATAAGCTGCCTTAAATAGGCACTTACTAGATCTATGATCCTCCAAACCTGGAGAAAATTATTAAAGTTTTTATTTTATCCGATAACATCACTGTGCATGAAAAAAATGTTTCCCTGAAATCAAAGATGATCTTTTACTTGGGACACATGGATTCTTTTTGTGTGCTAAGAACAGAAATCTGAAATGAGGATAACTAAAAGTAAGCAGACATAAGAATGAAACATGTATAGGAGCAAAGCAGCTAATTCAAAGTAATAATAGAGCGCAGACATACCCCATACCAAACTGAACCTCCCAGTCGCTCAGGCAATAGTGCACAAACACTGATTGTATGGAGCATCATCTTCCTCAACAGTTAACAATCAGCATATTGAGATCTGCAATTTCCATACAAGCAGGTAGTTATACTATCAGTTATCACACTGACACAGCAAGCTGCACTTTTCAGCAGGCATAATTGCATGTCATTAAAATGAATGAGAACAATATTTGGCTTAAATATGAAACTGTTTTGAACATTTACATGCAGACACAGACAGGCATTTATGTATAGATGTGATGGATAAAAATGACCTCTTGTGCTTGCAAGAATAACACGTTAACATCTTAACTCCATATGGGGAAAATAAAATAAAACTATCAAAACATTCTTTATAAAAGACCATATTTTTATGTGATACCATAAGTGGTCTGTAGAAGCCTTATCTATTAAATGTGTCCAGTTGTCCTGCTGACTAACCCACTTTCATGCAACTTTCTGCCCCCGACAGCCCCAAGAGCTCCACATTATTGTTTAGCAATAAAATGATGACAATATAATTACTACGTAGTTCGTTTCTATGTTTTAAAAAGCTTGGAAGAAAAATTTATTATACATTTAACGTGTTGCAAGTTACAGGCTAACACAAAAGGTAAAGTAGTTTCTAGAGATTATCATGACCCCATTTCTGACAGTAAAAGGTCAGCACAATGGAACCTCTTCACAATCCAATTTAGCAGCAAACAACAAAAACTCACAGCTAAATAGACTTTTTTTTTTCTCTAAAAGTGGTCTAATAGAAATTTAACCAGACTGTTGAAGCTTACTGTTAGACTAATTTTTCCTTTAGAAAGGTGCACACTCACAACTGAGATTGGGTTTTCTGTGCCACGGGTCCTTACTAACTTCTTCAGAGTTATACATACTACACGTTAGGCCACAGACTAGACATTGTGGGGGAGACACTAGTCTACATGTAATAATAAAACATATTATAGCCCATGGCAAAAAAAAAGCTGTAGGACCTGCCTCCCTTCTGTCCTATTGGAGCACAGACCATCCTTTTATGCAAAGAGAAAAAAAAGACTAAAAAGATATTGATTCCAGTTCACAATACTCAAGAAGTAAAGAAATGAAATTTATATAAGCTGCCTACATTTGTATTTTCATAAGTGTTTACAATATAAAAAAACAAAAAACAAACATTTAATCCATGATGGAAATATCAAGAGGTCACATCAAACTACTGAAGGTAAAAATATACAGTGGTGAGTTTTATGTAAAGTCAGTGTGAAGACCAACATTGGCTACAGGCGATATATCCAGATAGATGTTTATTTCAGACTAGTGATGCATGCACTGTGACTGAGATATTTTAGCTCATCATCTAAAGAAAAGAATGAGTCAAACTAAAGATGCATCTCGACTTGAGCAGGTTTATGAAAATGTGTATTCCCAGGTGTTATTCAAAGACATTTTGGGTCAAAGAAGCAGGAGCCACAATGCCTTCTGAGCTTCCTGTTGCATTATGAGACACATTTGAGACAAATCATCAGCTGTGGAGGCTGTAAGTTATCACATCACAGTCAAAGCAATGCAAATAATTGTTTTTATTTAATATAAACAGCCTAACTAAGGAACAATGACACCATGTGCAATATATACATAAGAATGAACTGGAAAATAGTTGTTGCCAACTAAAACATCAGTCAATACAGTTGCAGTAAATTATGATGAGTAGACCATAGCATGTTTCTGGTTCGTTTATGATTCCCGAGGACTTCAAATCCGTGTTCATGTCAGCCAGATAATTACACACTGCGTCATTTTCTGCTTTGGATGTAGTTTTCTAAAATCTTCATCAACAAGTCCGCTTCCTGCAACAAACAGTAACAATAATCAATAAAAACCAAAAGCTCCACTCTGGAACTTTGTCCAGGGAATTTTAATTTTGTTTTTTTATTATCTAATGTGACTCTTCATGAGGGACGCAGCCGGATCCTCACCTGATTTTTCAATCGACTTGCTTGTGCGTCCACCTGCGTTTGCAACGCTACTCGTACAAACTCCTGGAACAGCTCTCCCAGTGCGGCGGGCTCCGCTGGGAGGCTGACTTCCAGCGCATCCACAGCCTCCTCAGGGGACGGCAGCAGAGGGGCGTCCATCACACTTTTCTTTCCCATGAAGTGTCCTGCCAAACCAACGCAAAGACACATTAAAGCTGAATACTGGAGGAAAAAGACAATCAAGAACCTGCGAGGAAATGGGTCAGATTAATGTGTCTAAGGGGAAATGCGCACAGGGGGGAAAAGAATGGTATCAAAAATATAAACTGACCAGAAAACCGCATAGATTCTAGCTGTTTCTTGTTTAGAGAAGAAAATGGGTTCCTTACCTGTTGCCCAAAGATTGCCTCTTGGATTCACTTTGATTTTAGCAACTTTATTTCTAAGCTCCGTCAGGTCGAAACTAACTGCAGCTGTCAAAGACACGAAAGAAAACAAAACCAGGTATGTAAACACGCCACACTGGCAAATATTGTTCAGTGTGAGTCGTTTCATCTCAGCGCAGCTTGCAGAGCTGTCCTCCAGGTTTGCTTCATGGCTCGCGCGCATCCCGCTTTTATAGGCGCTCCTGGTGGGGTGGGCTCCGTTTATGCTGCCTTTCATTTAGCTTGCTTTGAAAATAAAGATAAAATGAGTTGAGTCATAGTTTAGGGACTGAAGTATTTTAGCTGTGCTTCCTTTAATGAAAGTTTAAAATAAGAGACAGGATTTAAACTCTACAATTACTGTAGAGTTGTAAATTCTCTATTTTAATGATAAACAAATTTAAGGTTTTTGGGGAAGGTCTCAACATTTCTTTAAGGAAAATCCCCTAAAACTGCTCAGTCTTCTGTTTTAGGCTGTTTGCACAGATACACAATAAACTTAACAAAAAAGTAAGGTAATGTGTTTTTAGTGTGTTGGAGCCACAAAATGGCACAGTGGGTTACTAATGCTCCTCTGATACATTCACTCATTTCCAGCTCCTCCATCTCCCCCCTCATGCTCCAAGGGCCAGGTCTGGCCCCTTACAACGAGCAAGATGACATTTGGGCCAGTTGCAGCATGCTACCATGATCATCATCAGTCCTCCGAGGACAGGAGAACCTGCTGATTCTCTCTGCTAATTTAGAGCTGATAAGACAGATGGTCACTTCAGGGTGCTAAAGTTGGAGGTATCTTGGAAGAGCTCTGGCTTCCGTCTTGCTCTTTTAATAACCTTTGACATTTACACACATATTGAGATTTCATAAATTCCGCACAGTTGAATGTCAGTCTAATTAGAAAATCATCAGAACATCACAGCATCACACTCCCCATGCCCACAGGTTAAATTAACCAAGCTGAAATTAGTGGACACTTACATCTTCGGTTCAACCCGATTGATTCAGAGGAATAGGCAACAAACTTTCTAAGTTCTGGGACACCTACTTGGGATTAACTGGTGATTTTTGGAATTTTGACTGAAAAAATATGGTACAACACCAGATTCAAGAACCTGCTTTGGATTTGGCAGGAAACTTTCAAGTAGAAACTCTGATCACCACCAATGATTTTATGTTAAGACAGCAATGACCAAATGTTTCCTGATTGCATGAACAATTCCTGTAATAATACAGAGAAAAGTAACCAACCACAGTTAATCCTCAAAGCTTTTAGGCATTTGTGAAAAAACACCTGTGTATGACCACTGTGGCATTTAAACAACATTTAAACCAAATATGCCTTCACACCATTTAATTTGCAGCAAAATGTGTAACAAATTATTTCTGGCAGAACAGCAGCTGGCGAGTCTCATACGAGGCTTTGCTAGAGAATAGGTTTGTTGAATATTGTTGACTACAAACATTTAAAACAATGTTATGTAAAAAAAAGCAAAGTAAGGTATGTAGGATGGAACTCTGGGTAAAAGGTAAAGAGCTTGACATATTACCAAAAATGCTTTAAAACTTTCATTTTAATGCAAGTTTCTTAACAGTGACTGATACAAAAACGTATTTCTCCCGCATAGGCTTTTTAAAAAACATCTGCAGAAACTATATTGCTCATCACTCAACAAACAGTAAATAAAAAGTTAATGAGAATAAGCTGGATAGGAGCCACAATAAAATGAGAAATTTTAGAATTCATAGTGGATGGTAACCAGATTTAATATTTAATATTTATATTCAGCAGTCAAAATACTTCACACATCTCTGAAAGTGATTCAACAAGGAACAGACGAGGAATTTAGTTACCCTCTGTAATGTGGTTTCACATTCTGAGGATTATATTTGAAGGTTGAAACCTAGTTTCTTCAGAAAAATATTCTTAAAGCTTGGATTCTTCAAATGTAAACACCCTATCCACGTTTCTACAAAATGTTCAAATAAATGGTACAAAAAAGCCAGTTCGGTTTGACAAAGTCTAATATAATTCTGTTTTGAAAGGCATGACTGAGGTTTCCTGGACGTTGTTTATTCTTGAATGCTGAAGTTTGGACGCCTCACTCCCGATGGACCAGCACGAAGAGACCCAGCATGAAGAGCACAGCATACTGCAGGATGGGAACACATGATGAAGACATTATGCTGTATATTTGGTAGCTTTTAGCTAAATATATATTAATATTTGGAATAAGTAGCTTACTTTGAACTTGGGGTAATCATTCATGAGAATGGTGACAATTCCAATATATGGCACAAACCTGGAGATAATAAACCATGTTATCACAGGACTTTTTACAGGTAATGAGTTGTTACCAGAAACTCCATCACTGAACTAAAAGATTTCAGCTTTACCCATCTATGGCATATACTTTACAGGGACGGTTGTCCACTAAGCTGTAGCATGGGTGGAAGAGCAGTTGTCTTTCAACTGGAAGGTTGAGAGTTCAATTCCAGGCTTCCCCTGACTACATGCTGAAGCATCCTTGGGCAAGACACTGAACCCCAACTAGCCCCCCGATGTGCCTATCGGGGTGCGAGTGTGTGTGTGAATGGGTGAATGTGACATAGTGTAAAGCGCTTTGAGTGGTCAATTAGACTGGAAAAGTATGAGCCCATCCATTTAATAGATAGCTTTTTAGACGTTTCCATCCATCCTGCAACAACTTATGAAGTTCTGCATAAAACTGTTGACTGTTGCAGAACTATTGATCTTGAAGGTCAGGGTTTCCCACTACTGATCCAAAACTAGTAAAATAAAGAGGCTCAAGTACTGGAAGTGGAAATCCTTACCATATAGGACTGCATAAGTGAATTAAACTGTTACACTATGGGGTAGGGATTTTTATTCCTTGTCCATGTGAACCAGTGTCCTGCAGGTTTTATAAGTTTCCCTACTGCAAAATGTCTTATTCAGACTCAAATGAGAGCAGAGCTCGTCTGCAAATTACTCATTGATTTGAAGTAGGTGTGTAGCAGCAGGAGAACTTCTACAACCTGCAGGACCAGGATTGAGGATCCCACGTAGGCGCTACATTCTGTAGAATAAAATGTAGACAATTTGCCACACACTTTGAAAAAGCTGCAATTTTTAACAAAGAGTAAATAAAATGTGGTGGTTTTCTTACAATCCTGAATGCAATTTAATTTATTTTATAACAGAGCAGCAACAAGAAAAATCTAAATGGTATAATGATCCAAAAACAAAATGATATATTAGATATATATTATAGTGACTCAAAATAATATTATGGGCTTTTTAATTTATATTAATTCACATTTTAATTGGCTAACAACATTTGCCCTAAATGGCAACTCTTTTTTAGGGCTTTTAAATGGATTTTAGTGGGAGAATAGATTCAAATTATAGAAACAGACATTAATATAGTAAACTCAAGCTCTATTAATGTCTGGAAAAATGCATCTGATTTGAAAACATTAGGAAAAAAATAGAAAATATCCCTAGCCAAGGTAAAGTATCATTTTAAATACTTTAACAGCTCTGGTTGTTATTTAAATAAAAGTTGACAACATCATACAGCTATTAATTATTTACATCCACCCTCTTCAATAACAAGCATTAATATCCAACATTCAGCCAGGGGTGGATTAATCAGTGGGATTTTCAGTTTGATCAGAGCAGAGGTGATATTCTTCTGCTCTGACTGTAGAGTGAAGCTGGATGCTGAATGAGGATGCTTGTGTCTTCTTTTGCCCATGGCAGCAAGAGGCTTACACAGCAGTCCCCGCTGCTAACAGAGGGTAAACTATAAACACTTTAATGTTATTCATAAAGAAAAAACTCCAATGTCACCTGAAAAGTCACTAAACTTGTTGACTGTTTCAAGAAAGACTAACTCACTAGAGGGGCCTGAAAGCCATTTAACAGCACCAAAGTTGCTTAGTTAGTAGCAGATGTATTGTACACATCAGTGTAATAGGTATACATTTCACAATTAAATGCATAATTTTTTTTACTGTAGTTACTTAATCAGAATGAACGTGATAAAATCCCACCCTATTTTTTTTATTCACGTCTTTGGAATGTAGGAGGACAGTGGAGTACCCAGAGATAATTCACACCAACATGGGGAGAACATGCAAACTCCACAGAAAGGCCACTGCCCAAGTTGAGGCTTGAACAAGTGACCGTTTTGCTGTGAGGCTACCGCCACAGCACTGTGCAACATTGTGCATTTTAAACACGCAGCTCCTAAAGCAAACATATACCACTATCACTCGCTATTGTTTTAAACAAAAAAAAACGTACCCTCTTGCTCGTCCCACAACATCTTTTTTCTCCAGCCAGTGTTGACCCTGCTTGTACAGACCTCTGTCATCCACTGCATTGTTATCTCCTTTGGTCAAGAACTTGATATCTCCATTTTCCCTGTGAATAAAGCATCAGCATTATCTTCAGACTACAAAGCACACAAAGTCACTTATTTAACATTCTGTGTTTGGATGACGACTCACATGGGCAAAAAATATCACACAGCCTTCATCAAAGTTTAAATCAAATAGCTTTACCAAAAAATACACAGTAATAAAAACAAATCCACGTTTTGATAGAAACTCAAGTCTATCAGCACAATGCGATGAACAGCTTCTATATTAAAATATTTATTCATACTTTTCATGGATCTTCAGTACTCTGTGTACTATTGGGATCTCTCTGCCTTCTATCCTGAAGACGACAATCTCTCCGACTCTGATGGGATCTTCTACCCGATTGGTCAGAAACAAAAGGTCTCCCCTGTGAAAAGCTGGCTCCATACTCCCACTGGAAATAAAATAAGCACAGACTAACATTGAGAACAACAACAACAACAAATATGGACATCTCTAGCTTCTCGTGAATCAATGAAAATGTTCTAAAATAGCATTCCTTTTAAAATACCTAAAGCTATTTCAGTACAAACATACATTGCACATCAAAATGAACCTGCAGACACACAGACCCTCCATCGTAACACACAACTCCCTGCAAACATTTGGACACATTCCCATTAGATTTTATAGGAAAGTGCATCCAAACTTGGTATAACTTGATGGTAGTATAATTTAAGCACATTCTCATTTACACACATGAACAATACCAATGCTTAGTGTATATTTTTGCATATACAGTTTTTTCTGACATAACTTTGTTCAGATGGGAAAACAGGGCATCACTGATGCAACAGTAACATACATTATGTTTATTTTAGGCAGAAGAGATTATGAATACATATTGTTATTGTGTTTCAGCTAGGATTAGGAAGCCAGAACTATGCATTATTATTAGCAGATATTGAATCAATCTATTAGGATGAGGTGGCAAGGTAAACTGGTATAGAAAACTGAGACCAACAGTGACAAGGCACTGAAATACAGCTTAATATAGAAGAGGAACTATGAACTGTAAGTCTTCTTTTCTTATTTATTGTTCTGGTTTTTTACTTCTTTTTTTCTTGATTTACCCTTCTCCCTTGCCAAAGTCTCTGGAGGCACCATAAAATATAGCTTCACTTTAATACAGTGTGTAATATAAGTAATAGCAGGTTTATACTTAGGCATTGGGTTTTTTTGTGTGTCCGGTTTAATGTTTCTATAGTAAACAACTACCTCTAATTTTGTTTTATATGTGATGACATGTTACAATACTGTAAATATAACATCAGTAACATCATTTAGCTAATATTGGTAAGTCACAAGAACATTAACTCAACTCTTAATATTGTTACACAATAAATTCATGTAAGTGCTGTGGACAATATTGCTTTTGGTCCTTTTTTGCTTTCTTTGACACCTGTCAGGTTTAGATGCCCATCAATCATTAATTAATAGTCTCCACTGAGCTCTCTTCAGTCAGTCAGTTTGGTGTTGACTCATCTTATCTCTTGCTCTGTCATTTCCTGTCTCTTCCCAGGACTATAGAGTTACCAAAAATTTAGGTAGTGCAGCTAACTCTTTCTTGGTTGCAAGGATGCATCTTGCATTTCTCAGGTCAAGTTGTCAAACTGTGATCTCCCTGAATATCTGTCCATACTTAGTCCAATTCAGGGTCACGGGGAAGCTGCAACCCTGAACTGCCTGCTAATTGCTAGCTAATAGGCAAGAAGCAGGGCACACCTTGCAGGGTGCCAGTTCATCACAGAGAAACAAACAACCATTCAGAATCCCACTCACCTTAAGAGACTATTTAAAGTGACCAATAAATCTAACATGCTAGTCTTTGAATGGTGGGAGGAAAGTTGTAGTACCTGGAGAAACCTACGCTTACATGGGGAGAACATGCAACCCCCATAAAAAAAAGCTGATGCTCAAACCAGTAACCTTCTTGCCCCGGTGAGGCCACAGTGCTTTACGCTATTTCATAATCTATTATTCATGATTAATGGTCAATTCATTGTACTTAAAAACAGACGTCTCCCAACAGTAATCTCTTTCCGTTTGTTTAGAGGCAGCAATATTCTTACTTCAAATAAAGAAACATTTTCCTTTAACCATATGTGGAAAATACCAATGAACATAGGATGACAATTTCTACACTATTCAAAGCCTTGCCATTCCTGCTGCCATCAAAACGGGCAGCACTTGATTCAACTAACAATAATTAGTGAATCTCTGGTGTCTAACTACAGCAAAAGGTGATGCAATAGCAGGCCAAAACGGTTTTATTTTGAAACTGGGGCGAGGTAAGTGAGGAGGGAGACATGAAAGCAGAAGGCATACTTGTCATGCGTATTGGAGTTGACGGAAAACATTTTACTACCTGTACATGTAATGTTTCAGTAGGTCTACACAAATCTAAAGTCAGATTTGTGTAAGGTAGTACAAAAGCTTAATATAGGTCAATCGCCAAGGGGACAGAACTGATTCCAAAGTTTAACACAAACAGGTCTTTATTTCATTACAGCTGTTTTTATGTTGTGTCAAATGCTGCACAATAAAATGTGAATCATAAACACTGTGGTTTCTGGATTTATTATTTAAGTATTTATCAGTAATACAGTGAAAATGAGAGGAAATGTGAATCTTTGCTTTGCAAGTTGATTTTGTTGTGTGCCCCTAAATTGTCTGCTTACACACCGGAAGATTTCAGTTAAGGGCCACTGTGCCCCTAGTAAAATCAAGTTAGTCTGGATCCCTGCATGTGAAAATATGAACCCTGCAACCATCAGAACCACTGAGGGTCCATTCAGCCATACAACTCTTAATTGTTACAAGCACAAGCCTAAGATGGCAATTTAAAAGCAGAACATCAGAGACTAAAACGTGTGGCAAACTCACCTGAGAACCACTACAATGGGACTCTCACTACCAGTGACAACCATCAGACCCTTCCAGATCATCAACGCAGAGGAAACAATCATACCAAAGTTCAGCACCTGGTAATACAGCTGGGGAAAGGAAAAAGAAGACACCACAAAAGTATAAACCATTTTAAACATATCTGTGTGTGAGGGAACATGTGTTAAATTCAGAAGTATTTTGTTAACAACACCAGAGGTTTTTATAGGTCAAAGTATTGATACAATGATAGTATAATAAAACGAGGGATGTAGCTAGCAACACTGTATAGAGAACTGACTACACAAACTTAACACGCGCAATTCACACTTCCGTACAAAAGCCTCAGATGAAAAGACCCATGTGCATAAAACCGACTACTTAACTCGCTAACAGTCTGCAAACATTACAAATCTGTCGGCGGCTAGTTGCGGTTAGCTCTGAGGTTCACTGCTACACAAAGAGACGGTCGGCAACTAATGCTACAATACATACCTGCCGCTTATTCATGCGACGAACATCGTCAAGAAAGTCTAAAGACAACATTTTTGCAAATACTACAGAGTATAAAAGCTCCTAAATTACATTAACACGGTTTAAAGTAACGGGCATATGGATGCACAGACGAACAGAAAAACTTGCATCCAAATCTTCCGGGTGCGCTCGACCGGAAGTCCCGCCCGCGCGCGAGCGCTGTGTTGAGGTGTCAGTTCAGGATACGAGAGTTCAAAGCGAAGGGGGTTTCTAAAAGGAAAAAATAAAGAGAAACTTGCTGTTGCCTTCGATTTCAAATGAACTAGTGTAGGAGGGAACACTCGAATGATTAAAAAAATAATAAAGGATTGAGTTAAGATGTAAGTAAGTTTACATCACATGAAAAGAAACAGTTGATGTGTTTCATAGTGCATACTGCTGGAGAATCCTGGTCCTAGAGGGCCAGAATCCTGCAGGTTTTTTTTAACGTATCTGGTCCAGCACACATAATACGAATTAAATAGATCAAGTGGAACATCAATATCTTTACAGTGATTCATTTATTTAAATCTGGTGTGTTGGAACAGACGTTCAGGATGGGGGTATGGTTCCCCGCCACTGGCCTACAGTGCCTCCTGCAACTTTGCCTGAGAGCAGAAACACTCAAGTTGAATTTTTTTTTTAAAGGTGTAAAATGACAGGCAGGCTTGCATATAGTTAAAATAGCATTTTAGATATGCAAATCAAACATTTTAAACTTTTAAAACAATATAGTAATTTGGCAATCGTTATGCACCCAATAGAGGGAATGACCTGATGGCATATTTTATAAAAATGTGTCAACACAAAACATAAGCTTGTCCCAATCTGAAAAGTTGGGCTGATGTGAGGTGGAAAATTGTTGTAATCAATAGAAATGTCAGCTGTCTTTTGTAGATGATGTGTCCAGTCTTTTTTATACAGTCTATGGTCCAGACTGAAGAGGAACAGCAGGCTACCATATTGCACGTCAGTCAATAAATGTAAATATAACAAATCACTTGCTTCACACATTGTTTCTACTACAGAAGGCTGTTATGAACAGTACACAACACAAAATGTGTCTCTATGAGCTCATTGTTTACAACTGAATATTAAATAATCACCTTTTTTCCGTGCAATCAGATTTAGCCACTAGAGTCTCTTGTGAAAACTCTAAAGTTAACATCTATGATGCTGTGCATTTGTCAACAGGCCTTACAAACAACTGTAAATAACTTAAAGGTTTTGTCACTTATTTTGATGGATGGCATTGCTTTTGTGGATATTTAGCCTCTTCTATGAAATTATTTGAAGAGTATTTAATCACTTGCAATAAGAACACAGGGATCATTCTGTATCTAAATATGAACCAGATGAGGGATGAGCGTATAATATGAAATATGGGGACTGTGTCATAAACTTCCAATAAAAACAAGATATAATTCATATCAATGAATGGCTGCATTTACAGGGGCTAAACTTTACTCTGCATATAATCACAGTGTTAAACAAACTAGTTTACTTTCCGTTACAACCTTAACCGTTTTCATAACAAGCACAGCAATAATCTAAGAAAAATCAATCAACTATTAATTGATTCTGTCATATACCCTATGTAATTTCCTAGAAGGCGTCTCTGTGGCTGTGTAAGTGATAACATGATTAATGACTACAAACCTGAAATCACAAGTCGATTGTTGACTCACCTGTGTGAACCTGAATAACACACAAGCCATGTGTCATTGAAACATCATCCACTAGTCAGGTTTTATGCTGCACTTCTGTGATTCAGTGCCTAAATTTCATTCTTCTTTCCTTCATTTGTGAAATTAGTTTTATTTCACGGGTTGCTTTGGTTTCCCTCTGAGCAATATGTTTGAGAAACACTTTTTGGTTGAATTATGTAGTTATTTCCGTTGTTGGGCCCAGGTTCATATTAAACAGTCTTGCATGTGACCTGGTGAATAAAACGAGGCTTGCATCATATGCTAAAGTAATTTGAAATGATTTACCATTTTGTCAATAATTTTAGGCATTTAACAAAAAATCAGTCATCACTTGATAGAATTTTCTTGATTTCTATCCTTTTAATTTGAAAGTACATTATCCAGTTTACTAAACCCATCAATGTCTGTGTGTGTTTTAACTAAAGCAATATTCAGAAGGAATACTTTGTTATGTTGTCAGAACATTGCTGTTGGAAATACAAAATGTATAAACAAACAGACAAACTGTAAGATCTGTAGGTAGATTTGAGCTCCAATATTTGTACTTCATCATATTCCTGTAAATGTTTCTGTTCTTCTTTTTTAACAACTAAAATGTCTACTACAAAGGATAAAAAGATTGTTATTGAGGCTGTTTACCACTTATAGGTTTTCATACAGTTTTTCTTTTTTAAGAGGGGCAAATATTGTGAAGGGAGTGTTTGACTTATCCAGAGTGATGTAAAGACATTAAAAATAGGGTCACATGAACAGCTAAAATAATCCTATCTTTCAAGGATAGTTATGGTATGCTGTTATAAATATGACAAAGACGTCATCATTTTTTGTTGTGAGCTTTATGCAAAGTGTGTTTCTTTGAGCATATAATATACAGCTGAGGATTCAGCCAACATCGTCACCCCTTTTGCTCAGCAATAAACAGTATGTTGATAGCACTGATTGTAGTCAGATTTAGCCTTTATATTCTCCTGGGAGTGAAAATAATGTGAGATATGTATCTGAATGTCATTATTTCATTGTCAACTGTGATATGGTAGATTAACATAGAAGCAACAATCAACTTAGCGATGACACTGAGACCAGTGGCAGCATGCGACTTTTGGAGGAGTGGAGATAAAACTTTTTTCAAATGTCAGATAGTCTGTGGCATTTAGGAACGTGTGATCCTTTTCATTGAATCTGCTTAATGGTCACAACCGCACTGGCCTGCTGATGGTAATTGAGTCCAGTTAGGCACACCAATGTGAGGTTAGAAGCATGTACATACCATATCACCCAGCTACTTCCCTTTTTCTTTCTCTCTTTTGGCTTCTAACAGCGTATGCACACCTTATACAGACCCATTTCTTCTGGTGAGTGCTGCTATTATCTGTCCAAACTGTCCAAATGAAATGTGTTGAGCATATTTTTACATGTTGCCTCATAATGAGTTAGAATGTGAGTTTGAATCCTCAAAATGTGTTAAATGTGCTGCAGACTCCCATACTGAGTGCAGGATATTCACAATAACTCAACATTATGTCTTATTAAGTGTAATAAGAATTACTTTGGGTTGAATGTACATGCAAAATTTCTACAGTAGAGGACTAACAATTCTTTCATTTGCTGTGTTTTATCATGGGTATTAATGCTAAGATCACTCTGTGAAACTTTTTTTCACATTTCGTCAGCACTTACCATAAAGAGTTGTGCTAATACATCTTTTCACTGTAATTTCCCCACTTCAGTCATAATCTTGGGTTTTTAATCTTGCGGGAAGCATCAGGATTAAGGTATGTCTAATTTTTGACGTCATTTGTTATGTCTCATAAATAATCACAGTGTAATAAACAAGTTATACATGAGCAGTAGACTATTTCAGAATATTCTACTTTCTTTGCAAAAAAGAAATAAAAAAGAAAAGCGGATATAATGAATGCCAATATTGAAAGGGTGCTGTTCAGAGAACATTTTGTTTGAAACCCTAAAAAGAGAGTTTATCTATTTTATATATTTTCATGTATTATATTTTCTTTTTTCTATTTTTCTTAAAAAATCTTTTTTTCTTTTTTCTTTTTTTAATATAAATGTGTTTGATGTTTCCATAAAGAGCCCTGAGATGATGTTGTCATGAAGTGGTGTTATACAAATAAAGCTTAGAAGAGTTAAATAAAATGTCTAAACATTGAATTGTTACTCATTAAATGATTATATCATGGTCAAACATGTGATTTACATCCCAGCTTTTTACTTGTAAGATTTTTATTAATGGCTTGATGGAACTAACAGTAGGTGGCAGGAGTGCTGTGTTTGATGGTGAGCCTGGTTTTCTCCATGTTACTAACACACATAGGTCACGCTGTGTCAATAAATAAAGTGATGAATGGAGATCCAGTGTCAAGTGAAATAGTCCCTGAAAGACATTATTCAGTAATGTTCATAGAACAGATATCAGTCAATTTAGTTCTTTTTAATAGTTTGATGGAGCCCTGATATAATTACAAAGGATTGTTTTAAACGCTTTCAAACTCAAATTATGTTGAAAATTGTAAAGTTACATGTTTTAAATATTCTTTTTTCTTAACTTATGTTTTTTATTCCTTCAAGAGATGTCCTTATAAATTTCTAACCACAACTGTAACGACAGCTTTCAGCTGAAGCATGTTTGCCGTACTCCCACTAAGGTGTGTGTGGTAACAAATAACAATGAACACAAGCAAAATCAGCTTCTTCACATCAAATATGTAATCTTTCTTTTCGATCAATGCTCGTAGACCACACCAGAATTGATGCTACTAATTTCTTTGCATGGATTTGACTTTTCCAGCACTGTTCTCACATGCATGTCAGGCCACTGCTTACATAAGTAGTGAGTCACTGAGTGGAAATGACATATCATTATTATGACAAAGTTACCTTTCACCTAGTAAAACACACAATTTTTGCATGGATGGCACTTAAATCTCTAAGCTTTCTGGGAATTTGATTTTCCCCTCAGAAGCAGGGTTATTATGTGAGGCATGGCATTGTTTCTATTTTTGTTTGTTGGCCTAGTGCGTGGCTTGTAACACATATAAATTATCTGGTTTAAATACAAGCTATTAGTTTTGTGCTTTAAATGTATTTTTGTCATATGTAAACTTATGTAGAATTATGCTTCTATCATCAGATCTAGGAGTGGGATGTTTATCAGACTTCTCCAATAGACTCAGATTTCTGCTGGAAATGTAACAAAAAAAACAACAACAAAAACAAACATATTATTGCAACATCTCCCAACAGGAAACACAAAGGCAATCGTATCTTTTATTGTACAGCTAGTTGCTTTTAAAGGTGCAGTTCCTAAAAATGTGCAAAATAGAATAGCAAGTAAACATGTCAGGAGACATTATAAAAGCACAGCACCATTTGCCACTGTACAACAGCGTCATGTGAAGCTATATATAATATTTCTGAAAGAAGATTAACAGTTGACTCTTCCCAGCATTAAAAATGTGCAATATGATGAAAAGTTAACTATATATTGAGGCTTTTTTTATTCTGCATGTAGCAAATTCCATATAATGCCACTTTAGTCAAAAAAGTCTTACATTCATATAGTAAATATCCACTGGCCTGAGATGATACAAGTCTGTGATCCGTGCAGCTTAAATAATACGATTCTGTAGAAGAGATTATTTTCTACTCAGCAGCTTTTGCTCTTAAGTATAAACATGTCATTTTGCACTCAGACTTCCTTCCAAAAGCTTGTGAGAGCTCTTTAGGGAGTTCTGATTCGCACATAAGTGATTGCACATAGCTGAATCTTAATTTAAAGGTGACACATTTTGTAAAAAATGGGTGTGTGTGAATAAACTGAACTGAAAACAGCGTAAAAAAGAGATCCACCACAGCAAGGAATGGTGGCAATTAAAATTAAACAGCTAAGCCATAAAATGATCAAATGTATTTGCTCTTCCCTCAGGGGAAGGTTCCACCCATCCATCTATTAAGATTCCACCAGGCTCCTCTTGGGTTCTGTGAAAATACTGCTCTTCACTTTATTTTATTCTGTCTTAAACACTTTGGATAGAATCTGTAACTTTTTGTTTGGTGGGTGTCTTCCTGCCATCTTGCTCAGACTTCCTGGCCACCTTGGGACTGCCAGGAGCTTTCCTGCTGGTCTGAGGGCTGGAGGAGCCAGCAGTCATCTTGCGTTGAAGTAAAGGGCTTCTAGATCCCTTTGGCTTGGTTGGTGTCATCAAAGAGTCCATCACTTTTAGAGATTTCAGACCAAGCAGACCACAGAAATAGTTGCACACGTGTAGTGAGACAAAGTGCTCAAAAACCTTGGTGTCCCCTTCAACAGATAGACCTTGATGCCTGCAGCACACACACAGCAAAAACATTCCAGTTATGTTCATTATACATGTAAATTACCTGTAAAATTAGGTTTTTATGATATCGTTTACAGAAACAGTGCAACAAAATTTCACTAACCCTGTTGATTTGACTGAAATTCCAACATTGGTGATCTTAGTGTCAACACCTGCAAAATAACATAATGTATTTTTGTTCATGTTCAAATGGAAAAGACATGCACAGAAACTTGTCACCACTCTGGACAAAATAAAAATAATATATTTACTAATAATAATTAATAATTATTATTTATTTATTGTCTCACATCATTGAAAGATAAAAATGTAAAATTGATCTGGAACAGTCATATTTTTCTTTAGCGAATGAATAAAAAACTTGGAGTAAATTCTTTTTACTGAGATTTGTGGCCACTTGACCTGGGCCAGCTATCCTGTTTAGCATGAAGTAGTTTCTAATGTCCCCAGCATGTCTTACATGCTTTGACACAGCACATGTAAAATCAGCACATGTAAAATCTTTAATCTTTTAGTGTAATATATGAGTTATCCAACATTTCCTTTTACAAATTATAGGCTGTGTTTTGAATATTCAGATCCTCTGTCACACAACTGATGATTTAATCATATATCGTTTGACACATAAAAAAGAAAAAAATACAGAATAGACGCTTTTACAAAGTTAAACTTAGATTCTGAGTAGAGCAAATGGATGAAAAGGGATATAATGCAGAGGACAACTCCTGACAAACCTGTCTATTAAAGCCATTACTGTACTATTAGTTCCAATAAAAGGAGACATGAAACTTCAACATTGCTCAGTTGAATTTGTGAGTTGGCTCACCTTCCAGCCGATTGAGTAGCAGATTGCCATTAGTCCACTGAAAGACCCAGTGCTGCAAGGCACAGCACTTCTGCTCTACCTCAGAACCAGTTCTCATGTCTATCTTGCCTGTATGATCCAGGTTGGAGTATTTCTTATAAACTCCTGTCAGATCAGTCTCCACTGTAGCGTAGGGGATCGTGTTCGCTGGTCGGTACATCAAGTAGATGGGCATTATCCTGCATGGTAAAAATAATCATAATGTTTCTAATTTGTTTGAACTTATTCTGTGGATGACACTAAAAAGGACAAAAATTCTTTTAATTCAGCGTAATCATAATATACTCACTCAAGAGTGGATCCAAAGCTTTCTATGACTCTTGCTTCTGCAGAGAAGATTTTGCAGTATTCTCGAGCCAAATTCTGGATTTTACATTCCTGGATACAGAACATTGGAAAGTGGCCAGTAAAGATCCAAAAGCTCCAGCATCATATTTGTTTAATCTTAATTTGATTAATGTCAGTAATCCTGTGTGGGCACCATGACACCAGATTTACTTTAATGCTGGAAATGCTTGTATACTGAGTAACATCATAATCGTTTTAATCAGTTCGACAGTTTAAGTGTGTTTTACATTAACAAGATCAAACGCACTACAGCAACTCAGAAACTACTTTCAGTCTCAAAACATTTTTTAACTTTCCCCCCCGCTGCCTTTAGCCACAAACCTCTCACTTTTCCAGATTATTTAGAATAAAAGTAATTACAATCAGCATTCTGATTCACTCACTGATGTTTGCTTATCTTTGGGCTGAAGACATGCTGCTGTACAAAGCCAGCATTCACCTGAAAGGTGGACATCCAAACATATAACTTTTGTTTTTTTTGGTCCTCTGTCTTCCCCAGTCATGGCATTTTATCTTCACCATCATATCTTTCACTGGAGTGCAAGGTGTCAAAACTCAGGATGCAGCCATCACCAAATATCAGTAGAACTTGATTCTCTAACCTCTGTCAGGCTGTCTTTCTTACAACTTTACGTGGATTCATATACATCTATTATTCTCTTTTAGAGGAACCTCGTGATGCAAATCAGTCTGGCTTTAAAAATGACGACTCCATTGTAACATCTCTACCCTCTGTGACAGAGGTCCTAAAAGCAGTTAGACAGCTGTGGGACAGTCCTCTCTTTTCATTTTGCCGGACTTTGCAGCACCTTTCTAAACTGTAAATCACACTATCTTACTATATGCTCTTTCTAATTGGGATCTCAGGTACAGCACACTCTTGGCTTAAATTGCACCTCACTGGATATTCTCACAAATATTTTTTATCTCTTTTGTCAAAGACAAAGTCCTTGCGATGTCACGACAAGGACAAACTGACAAGGATGACAAGCATCATCCTTTTACTGAGGTGCCTTAAATTCTGAGGCTGGGTCACCTTCTCTTTGCAATTAAAAATTATATCATGTGCAAAATATACTATGGACATGCTCTTACTTCTATCATTGATACCCAGGTGTACTTATCTTTCAAGTCTGAGAATTACAGTTCCAACGCAAGTGATTTGTCTCTTTGACATATCCCTGAGAATGACTAAACACCACCTTTAACTAAACTTTTCTAATACTGATCTGTAGGGCATTCCTGCCAATCATTCCATCTGTCACAACATCAACATAAACTTAGCCTCTATACCTAACCAGAAGTTGCAAGACTTATGACAAACTTTCTTTTTCTGATCATGTTGCCTCTATTTCTTAGTCTTAGTCACACAGATTTCACTCTACTTTTCATCAGGCTTCATGCCTGTGGCCTCTAAAATAAAATGTGAGTGACAAATTTCTGCCTATACAATGATAGTGTCTGTGTGTGTCTGCATCCAGTTATCTGCACTCAGTCATACAAGGTTATGCTCATTCTTGACCACAGCCCTCCTCTTAGGAGCACGTTACTCCCATTGTAACAAACATAACAGGCAAGATCTGGGCTACTGTCAATTCAGATCAAATACTATTAGCAAGGTATCCCCTTATTCCAGTGTTTCTCAAACTTTTTCAGTCCAAGGACCATTTTACCTTTACAACACGAACTCACGGACCACCTGACTCTAAACATCCCAGGAACAATATGCTAATATAAACCATTCACAA
>JBAMHV010000001.1:21794190-21813621 GCA_037177535.1 Pseudomugil gertrudae
TGAGTGTGACAACATTTTCAGTTAATTCATATAGATTCAGATTGTCATGTTGTTCACCTTGCGGACCACCAGGGGGCCCTCACAGACCACTAGTGGTCCGGGGACCACACTTTGAGAAAGGCTGCCTTATTCCCACAACAGCTGGGACCAGCTCTCGACACTTTACCTGTGGTCAGAGACACTTCTGTGTCTGTTGTATTATTTATTTATTTTTGTACATTTCGAAGTTTATAGATGTTCACCCAAGTAGCCTCCAGTGTATGGACAAAGGTTTTTTATTGCAATGATGCTTCAGTTTTGTTCCTTCACTGTTAAGTTACTCTAGATAAAAAAAAAGCTATGTGACTAAATACAATCTGCCATAATATAATCTTAGATAACAAATTGTGAAATCTAACTGAAATACAAAGTACCTGTTTCATCATGTCCAGGTTCCTGTCTATGAGACAGCTTTCTTCTTTGCCTCCATATGTGATGGGGCTACGCACTTTAATGATGCATGTGTTACCGGACTCAAACACAGGCTCCAGACCATAGATGACTTTTGCTCTCCAAACTTTATGGGCGCAGCCATTTCCAATATGAGATTCTGTCATCATTATACGTCCAAAGAATTTGTTGCCCCAGACACCAGAATCAGCCAAACCCTTGCTGAATATTAGGGGTGTCATTTCAATCTCCTCTCCAACTGCATAGATGAGAATTACTTTGTAAGAAAAGTATAAGAAAAAGTGTGATCTAAAAAAAAAATTCAACTTACCACCAAGGTCCTCACGCAGGGACATGCCAGACAATACTGCAAAACAGTGACAGAGAAGAGAAAAAAAATCATGCTGTGGTAAAGTAAGCCTTAAAAAATGATCATATTTATTTTATGATACATTTATTTTAACATAATACAAACTATCTAGACTGAGAAGCACGTCTGTGGAGTCTGTCCCATGTTGATTTGTTATTGAGCATCCATAAACACCGGTGTCTTTGCATGATGCCTGAACAATGGCAAGATTGATCTGAGTTTCATCCCCTGCACTAAAGGAAATATGAAACAATACAGAACGGTTACACACATTTAATATGAAATAAACAGTAATAATAATGATGTCATGACTAAATATTCAGATCGTTTTCAGACCATAAGTTTGAGTTGAAAGAAACAACTTACTTTCTTTTAACTTGTTCAATCTCTTCTTCATTTTTGTACCACTTGATTGTAGAATCACTAAGGACATTGAAGAACTGGCACCACAGTTTAAAGTGACCTGAGGCATCTGCAAATATCTCACCCCTGATCTTACGGATGACTTGAGGAGCTGGAGAGAGGCAGACCCAGCACAGACCTCATGATGAAGATGTTTAATATAATACAATATATAAACATCTCCAAACTGGTGAAGCATGCAGTTAGATTTTTCAGCTTATATGGAAAATGCAGGGTAGGACTCAACAACGTCATAGAAATTAAATGAAGCAAAGTAAAAAGATCTAAATGCAATTATTTAACTTTTTTAAGCAGGCAAAAAGAGAAAAAAAAGTCTAAAGACAAAATGAAACCAAATGTTAAAAAAATACTACAAATAACTGGCATAAAGGGGTGTGTAGCATACAGTCAGTGGAAATGCAAATCCAGATTTAAACCCAAACCTCCTAATGATTCTGTGATGTTGTAAAGTTTATTAGAGAAGACTTTTTCTTTTACCTTTAAATGGGTCACGCTTGTCCTCTGCAGGTTTGCCCTCATTCTGAATGTTCTCAGTAATTTGCTTTGCTGGTTTGTGAGTTTCAGACATCGTCTTTCTCCTGGTCATGGCTGGAAAACACCTTTCTGTTAAAGAAGCTTCTTCTTTATCTTGCTGCTCTAGATGTGACCGTCGAGAGAGGCTCTTAGATGTGAAGAGGGTCTCTGAACTTGTGGAGAGTATGCTGCTCTGCACATGTACCTCCTTATTCAGAGCTTGGGACTCAGTGGGTTGTATGGTGTCTGCAGGTTCCTCACATTTTGGTGAAAGGATTTTGCGGCGAGCCCCAGAGGCTAACTCTTTTGCAGTAGCAGAAGGAATGGGAGAAACATAATTTCTTTCTTTTAACCTTGGACTAGACTCTGGAGTTAAATGGATAAAGGAGTCTGATCTCAAATCTTCCCTAAACATTGAGTTCTCCTGCTGAATTAGAGAGGGATCATTATGTGATATGGCAGTGCTAAATCCGCCTTCAGATGAGAAGTGATTTACTTTCGGCAAAGAAAATGTGTCATTTTTGTATTGTCCTGTTTCTTGCTGATCAGGAAGTGTTTCTGCACGTCTGCTGTCCTGTTTGCTGTTAAGTTTAATTTCTGGGATTAGTTTATGTATTAGTTCCACTTTCTGTTCTTGAACAGAGGCATCTTTGATTTCTTCTGAAATTGTAGCCTTTTCCTCTTGAATACTAGCCTTCATATGTGTCACTGGAAATAGAGACTCAGATCCCTGCATGGCATATTCAGGTGAATTAGAAACTGACTGAAGGCTATCAGTAAACCCATCATCTGAAGTCAAAATAAAAGAACTGTGTTTTATATTTTTACTATCAGACTGGAAAACTTCAACTAAACATTCAGTTATGGGAGTCTTAATCAATGCCTCAGTTTCCTGGCTAATTTCCATGACAACTTCATTATCTCTTCTGTCATTTTGATCGTCTTTAACTGCACCAGTGTGTCTTAGAGGTGCTGTAATGACATCTGAAATTGCATTTTGCTCATATTCCGTTTTATTCACTTGCTGATAAATGTCCATTAGTGTTGCCTTTACAGGAGACATATTGTCCATGCTCTTAGTGTTTTTGTCAGACTTTAATGTCTTCCATTCTAGTTTACATTCTCCATTATCAACTCTGAGTTTCTGACATGCTCCTGTAACTGATGGAGTCGGAACTTGTGTGATGTTGGTATCTACTGGTGTGCGGGAGGCTAAACTGGCCTGTTCTGCTTCAAGAGCTTTTATTTGGGACCTCAGAAGTTCAGCAATAGATATCACATTTTTTGACGGTTCTGTAATTTCCTCAAAGTCCATGTTAGATTCCAGGGAGTTTTTACTTTGGGTGGGTAGTAGTAGTGGAGCCTGGGACTCCAGTTTCTGTATTTCTGAACTGATTTTCTCCCCCACCTTTGATACAAGTTTGTTCTTTATGGTTTCTGTATGTGTAGCATCTACTGATAATTCACCTGGGTCCTCATTTCTTGCCTGTTTAACATTTCCTACATTTCCTGCTTTTGCTTCATTTATGTGTAGAGAGGCAGGTTTAGTCTCAGTCTCAGCTATATTCCTACTTGGGGGCATACTGGCTGTCTGTACAAATAACATACCTATTTCATTACCCTCCACTTTCTCAGTATCTTGTATTTCTGTCCCTTCAACAGTTTTTATAGCTGCATCGACAAGGCTTTGCAGGGCGGTGGGTGAAACATTATACCCTGATGTGTTCTCTCCACCATCGGGGCCCTCGAGCGGTGACAGATGTAGGTGTGTAAAAAGTGCAGAATGGCTTTTGTTTGATTCTCTGGAATTTTCCGATGTTTCCTGTTCCATTTTGTTAACAAGTTTCTGAAGATCACTGGAAAGAGACGAGGTCTGGGTGTCATCTGTCTTTTGTGGCAGCGGTGAGTCGGTTGTACACTGGTCAGGTGGCAGCTTAAGGTTGACAGGTGCATCATTCCAATTTGTCTCTGTATGGGCTTGTGTAACCTTGGGACATAATACAAGCTGTAAATACTTATTCTCTTATCCCTAACTATGCTGGACATGGATAAACACATGCAGTTTTAAAACAAGCAACAGCGTAACCAGAAACAAAAACAAAAATAGAATGAAGGGAAAAAACCCTCATACATTTATCGTTAAGACAAATGTTAGCACATGTATTTTAACCTTGGTATACTACAAAAATGAAATACACGCACATGGTTGCCCACAAAAAACATCCAAAAAAGGTAAATATTGTTGTGTTATAACAGTACTTGAACTCTTGCTGACATAATAAAGTTATCTCAGCCTTTCACATACGGTACCAACTCAGCCAGTTTAAATTAAAATGCAACACATCAGCGCAAACTTGTTCCAAAAAACCCAATAAGAACACCTAATAATGCTTTGTGAAAAGGATATAGCTAATCTGCTCAGTCAAGTACTATGATAATACAAGGATTATTCATTCTTGTTTTGCAGAAATCCACAACATAAGCAGGATCCCTGCAAAGTATATTTTTAAACTTCATCTCAGTGCATCATATATGCTATCACGTGATGGGTGAGATAAGCTATAATTAAGTTCAAGATCCAAACTCAAACATTAGGGTGTTGATGTTTTGAATTAAAAATTGAGTCATGCTATGTCTTTTTGCTCCGCTTACTCCATGTCTGCCATGCAGATTCTCACTTAAAAGGAAGGTTTCTGTACTACATCAAAGGGTAGTTGGAAAAGATTTCCAGTCATTTTAAGTTGTGCTGCAGCCATGCTTTGTCTCAGCTCTCAGTGCTGTCAGTCAGACATGTTGCAGAGGTTAGGTTGATTACATAAGCAGCATAGAAAGAGAGGCAATCCAATAGTAGCAATACTGTACTTGTGCTAATTAGGCATGTGGACAGGTGACCATCCATGAGAACTAATTTCTTTTTTTTAATTAATTTATCAATATAGAGTCGTGAAATATTTTTGGATAATACATTTATGTTTATCTGTCTGTTGTCCATCAATATCCAAGCATGGAGTTGCTTAGTTTGCATATTTTTATTATTATGTTGAAATGGAAATTTGTATCTGACGCTAAGCACAACACAAAATGTTCAGACCATCCATGTGCTGCATTCCCATACCTGTTGCAACTGTCAACATGTGCGTCAGTTTCAGCAGACCATGCTTGTAAAAACTATAAATAGCTCCAGGATGCTTGTGTTGCTGATAAGGCTTGGGTTGGCAGCACAAAGCATTCATGAGCGCATGTGAAAAGGTTCACTCACCTCACTTAGCTCAGGCTGTCGGGACACTGACTCCTTTTCTTGGCAGGGCCTTGTTTCCTTCCCAGACAGCTGATTTCCAGCCAAATGACATGCACGCTGAAGCAAAGCAGTCCTAATGTCACATGGTGTGTCCCCTGACTCATTTGAGCTGTCTGTGAAACAGGATGTTTTTGGCTTGTCATGTTTTTCCATGGTTGTGTGTTGTCCTGTTGCATGAACGCTCTCTTTAAACATGTTGATCACTGTCATATCAAGGCTTGACTTTGTTTGGGCAGAAGTAATACAAATTTCCAGAATATCCTCTGAATCTTTTAAATGACTCTTCTTTTCATATGTTGCAGCTTTTTTGCCCTCAGTTCCTGACTTAATGTGACTTGGAGATGAAAACGCAACAGAGGGCTTTGAGACTGTGACTTTTTCTTTCTGTGAAGATTCATCTTCCTCATTGCATTTGTTATCCTCCTTTAGAAGAGTCTGCGCATCAATAGTTTCCCCTCTTATTGGTTTCTCATGTTCTTTTGTGTCTCCACAGTCTGAATTGTTTTCTATGTCCATCACTTCTTCCGAGTTCCCGTTGGTCTGTGTTACCTCTTTGCAAGCAGCACCTACAGCTATAGAAGTCTCATCTTTTGTCCTTTTCTCACTGGACACCCTTTCTTCCATAATATCTGGTTTTGCCATTTTTGTGCTGTTGGAAATTTTAATTTTCTTCTTAACAAAAGGAGATTTTGCTTGGTGGTGTGCAGTAAAAGTCTTATGGACGGAATCATATATGTATGTTCCAGTCTGACTACCAATGTCAATGTCAGTCTGTCCATTTGTCATAGACAATGTCCCATTAGTGCGTTGGACAGTTTTTTTCTCAGGATCTTCCTCAGCGGATTTCTGTAACCTGTCTTCAGTCTCTAAAGCCAGATGATTTCCCACATTTCTTTCATCTTCCATAGAACCTGGGGTGCTGAGAAAAGCCTCCATTGTTGAGCGTCGTTTCCTTTGTGTGCGGTCTGGACTGATGGCTCTCAGCAGCTCCTGGTTTTCTTTACTCTCTGGTTGCTTTTGCCTGTTCTCTGCCTTCTGTTTTAGCTTGGCAAAGTAACGCTGGTGGATTTTGAACTCGTTCATTTCTCCTACTTCCAGAACCCCAGAGCAGGACACAATACCTTTACTGTTGATGGCAGAGGCCTGGTATATAGATGCATCCTCCATTGTGCATCTACAGATTTAAGTCATACCAAGAGGTAATTAATCTTAAAATGAAAGGTTCACACATGGACAAAAATATCAGGAAAGTTTTATTAGGTGGTTCACTTTGCAGCAAAATGTAAAGATCTAAAGGTAAAGATCTGTTTTTTTTCCAGATTATTTAATTTCACTAATCAGAGGCCCACAGAAGATACTGCTGTGAAACCAGACTTTCCTTTTATTTGTTACATGACCATTAAAGCTATTCACAAAATTCCTGTTTAGTGACTAATTATATTAAGTTAATTGACAAGACAATTGTCCAATTAGAGTAGATTTAGAAACAATAAGAACAAATGCTGAGGTTATACATATGCTGAGGTATATAAATATTCCTTCAAAGAAAGATTTATACAATGTTGAGCTTGGTAGTTAGAATAAAAATCAAGCAAGGTGCAATGCAACGTTTCCAATTATACATACTTGTAAATGTGCAGGGAATGATTTTGTCCGTTGTGGAATATTTCATATTTTGGCAACCCACAGAATCTGTCGAGCTGTGTGTCATCTTTATACCACATAACCCGAGGGGCAGGGTATCCTGAGAAGAGAGGAAAAGAAACAAGACGGCACTTCATACATCGTTTATTTTTCTGTAATATTAAGCACACTGGATATCACTTACAATATTATGCTTTTGTCTATTCATTTCTTTAAAATATCACAATATAAGTACCACACTTACACTGTGGGGTACAGAATGTCCTTTCATCATCAGTACGTCTCAGTTAGCTCATTGCTCAGACATGTGGGCTCATGGAAACTGTGCTGTAAAGCAGTGCTTACCTGTAACCACACAGGAGAACTTCACGTTGCAATTTTCTGACACAGCTTTTGACTTAAGGGTGGTCACAAAGGAGGGCTGTCTTTCTTCTGTTAACTGTGCCATCACACTGCAGAGTGTACTCCTGTGGTACAAAAATGGTCTGGTCAGACAGGTGCTTTCTTACTATTGAAAAAAAGGTTATTGCAAAAAATAAGTGACGTAAAATCAGCAAGACCCAAAAGTAAAAGTGTAATCCACAATATACTGTCTTGAAAGTTTGCCTATTATTCAAACTGGTTGCATCAAATGAAAAAAATAGGTTTTGCAGCCTAGGATAGTATCTGATTCAAACATTTTACATACTGCAATGGGATGTATGGTGTGGTTACTGGAGCCTTTCTGTGTGGAGTTTTATGTTTATGCAAAATCCTGCAACCCTGAACTAGAATAAATATGTTTTAGTGATTGATGGAAGGAAAAATGTATCAAAAACTTTGACATCGGGTTTATGAAATCATTCACTAAAAAGATGTAAAGCAAAGTTTTGATTTGAATGGAGGCAAGAAGAGAACAGTTTTCTCATCAATATCATTAACTGTTTTTCTACAGGTGTGTGAAATACTGCACTTCCTTTGCGATATAATCTCTTATAAATCATATAAGCTCATATAACATTAATCTATAACATCACAAATCGGAAAATATATCAAATATAAGCATAATTCAGATGTATCACATGCATATCTTACTATAAAATATAGATTGGATGTTTTCTGGGGATTAATGCCGTTACTAAACATTATTAAACTAAGACAAAAAATTATGTTAAAGATAGTCAAACTTTTTATAGGCTGTTTATCATATTCAAATTTACAGTTGGTTCATATAAAATGTTGCAATAGACCATCTAAAGCAGGTAAAATTAATATGTTGTGGCTTGTTAGTTTTAGGGAGCTTATTTTTAATAGTAGGCTTTTAGCTGGTGCAAAGTTCTTTAAACTGTAACAGAAAACTACTCAAAATGACTGCAACAAAAGATGCACCTAGCAATAATCTGTGTTTTGCAGGTTTATGATACACAGAATATCTGCTTGCACAATACATAAGCAGTTGTGTTGTGAAAGGCTACATAAGGCTATCACTATGAAAAACATTTATTCAAATAAAAAAATGCATTTTTTTTAGCTCTCTGCAAACTATGCTTAGATTGTCCCATGAAGAAATCCAGTTTCCAGCTTTTCTTAAAAAGATCTTAATAGAATATTTCTATCCTTGTCAAATAACAGATTATTAATTAATCTGAAGCACATTATTAAACCAATAAACAAATTGTTCATGCAGAGGTTGCTCTGTATGTTTAAACAGGGACCCAATATGCATAATTGAAATTCTGATCTTACTCTTCTGCTTATCTAAACTTTGTGACCATGGCAACAAACAAAGAAATACAATGTGAGACTCATTAAATCCAGGTTAGGATCTATATCTACTTGTGACAAGGAAGTCCAACATGGAAAAGCAACACTGAGTACATCTATAAGAAAGGTCAAAGCAGACTCTACTTAAGGAAGCTGAGATCTTTTAATGTCTGCACCAAGATGTTGCACATCTTCTACAAGTCTGTTGTTGAAAGTGTGATCAGCTTTGCAGTGATCTGCTGGGACAGCAGCATCAGAACCAGTGATCTGCTGGGACAGCAGCATCAGAACCAGTGATCTGCTGGGGCAGCAGCATCAGAACCAGAGACTTAAAGAGAATCAACAAACTGATCAAGAAAGCTGGTTCCATGCTTGGAGAAACTCTGGAGCCACTGGAGCTGATTGTCCAAAAAAAGAGTACTGCACAGGCTGATGAAGATGATGGAGGATTCTTCACACCCTCTTCACTTCACAGTGATAAAACAACAGAGTGTGTTCAGTGAGAGGCTGGTTCAGGTCCGATGTAGGACTGAAAGATACAGACGATCCTTCTTTCCCGTAGCCATCAGCATTAAGAACAATACCCTTCAATAATTATTTTTGTATTAAAAAAAAAAAAACTCTCTGGGATCAATAAAGTATTTTTCATTCATTCTTTCATTTTCATGCTGAGGACCACTATGCATTTGTGTAGAGTTTGTACCTGTTTTCTGGCCTCACATTGACGAGGTAGCTGCAGCCAGTAGACCTTCTACTCCGAGTGACATCATCTCCATTGCTAGACTTTCCATTCCCAAAAGACAAGTGTGTTGTTGTCCTCCGTGAACCCATTTTCCAACATAAAATGGTGTTGGTGGGGAAAAAAGCTTCAAAATATTCTTAATACTTCCCCTTAGCCTCCACGAGAAACCGATTCAAGCTAAAAGAGAATAAAACTTAAAAGTAAAAACATTTAATATAAAATCATTTTAAATCTGACATTTTGCTGCAGGGTGGTATTAAAAACACAAACTGTTCATCATATACATATATTTAGTCAATTAGTCAATATCTAATATCTGTTTCATGGGGTTAACTCACCATTCAGAAGTTTCATTCCGTCTTTTGACAGATGCCCCACAGCACTGACTTAAGGCACTGCAATTTCCAATCAAACATGAGCATGCATAGGCTTCTGGACTATTTATAGCTGGCCTGCAAATAGGCACACAAGCATCATGCTTTCCTAAACTTGTCTTTGTAAAGAAAAGAAACATCTCACAATCAAATAAGTTGTCATTAATCTTCTTTAACTGCCTAAAAACAGGAACAATCCTTTTAAATGGGAAATTCCTTTGATCATTATGTGCCAAAGACCTGGTCAGTCAGATAAGGAGGGATAATAATGAGGGAAGTTCTTTATTTATTTTGTCAGTTTTTAAATGTTTTGGTCGTGTACTTGTAAAAAAGAAGGACAGCTTCTGTGTTCAGTGTTTATTTGTGTTCCTTAAAGTTTAAACTCTGTTTACAGTAAACAGTCACAGGAGCTTATGTCAGTCAAAAGAATGTTGCCTTTAGATTTCAGACCAATCCAAATGAGCTTTCATTCATTGTCACAAGATAACTTTCCAAATGAAAAACTGCAAAAAAACCTTCCCAAACCGCATGAAAGAGCACATTTACTCTCTATTTATGTCCAAATAACATGTTTATGTAAATTATATTAGATGGTAAAGCCTACCAGATTTCGTGGCATGCATTGTAATGTGGCTGACAATTGCATTGAGTCCCCTGAGGAAAAGCAGTAGAAATAGGACAGCCTTATATAGACAGATGCCACTGACTGCTATGTGGTCTTATCTTTAAACAAGCATCCATGCAAACACACATCAATGGTGAGTGGTTTAATTGGTTTTGGTAGATCTGTATGTTATACAGAGTCCTAATAATGTCTTTTCTTGTTAATAATGTTTTACACAAATATATATCAGATGCTGTGGTAGCAACTCAGTACCTCAAGTATAAACTGACTTCATGTGATTAATAAAAACAATGAAAAAGTGATCTTGACAAAAGATTTTTTGTTTGGTTTCATATCCATCTTGCATATTAAACAAACTTCCAACCTTAGGCCTGACAAAATTACACAGGTACCAGCATGAATTATAGCATCCAGAGTGAGCTTTGCTTTTCAGGTTCAAAGATATCCGATTCAGCACATTACACATTATTATGTCCCGTCCTTTCAGCTATTTCCATATTTTTGTTCCATCCATCATTCTCTTTTGTAACTTTCCATTTGTCTTTCTAGAGCTGACATTCGGAATTAGATTTATGACAAGATTAAATGAGGAATTCTTTTCATAAAATGATCAGATTTTTTATTTTACATGCAGTATAGAAATATTAATACAAGATATGAAACATTTTAATTAGCAAAATAATTATTCCGATGGGCATCTAATGTTTTATTTTATTAGTTAAGTTTTCAAAACACACACACACACACACTCACACACCCGCTGTGGTCAAAGATAAGTATGGGCTGCTAAGGCTTGTCGCATGTGGGGGGGATTGGTGAACACAGAATGCTCAGCATGAGCTGCATATGCTGAATGGGGAGTGTAAAGAGAAATCACACAGCACGGCAACATGAAAGAAGTCACGATGGCATTTGAATGTGCATGTTTGTAATCTTATTCCCTTTCTTTTATATAAGAAATACAATCTGTAACAAATCTACATATAATAGACAATAAAACATTTGAATCTAAAGTAGACAGTGGTCTGTTTTTGCAAAACAGATTCTAGATTTTTGGTGGAATTTTGACAGTTCAACCAACACTAATGTTTCTTTTCTATTCTTTTTGTGTTATCTATATTAGATAATGCTCTTTCCTCTTATAAAAACGTTTGGTTTCTGTATTAGAGATCACTTTCTAAATCTGAATCCACCTAGGGTCAGAGGCATGAATTCAGCCTTGCATGTCTGTTGCCTCATGTTTTGCTATGTATAGCACTTCACAAAATCCCGTTGAGCCTCAGTCTCGAGCTGCTACTGATGATGCTCTCCGAGTTCACCACCTCTGGTTCCCACACTGTTTATCTGTATTTTGCAAACATAACTGCACTACAAAAGACAGAAAGCAGGTCCTGGGCAAGTATACTTGGTTAGAGCCCATCATTACTACCTGAGTGGTGTTGTACAAGCAGGTAGGCCTGTTGTTGCTAGGCTGTGTGCAGAGGCGTGTGTGCCTGGTGGAGACAAGGATAGACTAAAAGGTATGAAGTAGATTGGACGACAGTCAGCTCTTCAATTTCACTGTGGCATTTATTTACCAAGTCCTTGAACAACCAACAAATAATGAACTTTCAGTGTGTGGTCATGAACATTTTACCTACAACTTCCTCTTGTCTTTTTTGATTTCTGCATCAAATTCACAACTCAAACAGAAAATAAAAATGTTTTGTGCACGGTCATGCACAATGCCCACTAAAATGCACAATGTGGTGGGTGTTTTGTTTGTCCTGGTCCATTAATAAATAATGAGGTGTTTGTAAGTAACAGCTAGTTTCTGATGTACCACCTGGCAAAATCGCCTCTCTAAAGGCATTTTTCCACTTAACGGGCCTTCAGAAATAACATGAGGCCAGAGACCTGAATGAGTTTATGTTCACTTTTTATGTCATCTGACAAAAATGTCCACACATAAATGCTCCTTTGAACTTATAAGAGCCTTTGCCTTGTTGATATGGCAAGAGATTTGTAGAAATGAAAGACTCATATCTTCATAAAAAGGTGGCTGAAAAAGCAGTGAGTGGTAATCATTTCTTTGATGTTGTCGCTTTCTGCAAATCTGCTCCACAGATAAATCGCTATTATTAAAGCCCCATGAAACACCAGCTGCATGGGAACATGCTGTTCTAATTCAGCTGGGATCTTACAGTTCACAGATCCAAGATGGTTTGCGTGGCGAGGTGTCGACACAGACGCACAGGGACAGGCGCGCATCATTGGACATGCAGGGGAGAGGTGGGCACAAATAGGATTTTAATTACAGACAAACAAATCTGTCCCAAACCTGCTCCAAACTGATTTATTTTATAGGATCAGAAAACTGAAATCACTTGCACTGTTTCAGTTGCATGTGCAGCTAAAAACGTGCAAGTAAACTCAGTTGTACCTGTTTAACTCTGCTTTGATACTTTACTGGCTATGACATCATCTCCTCAATATTCACACCAGTGTCAGCTCCAAGTGGGCAGAAACAGGAGAACACTTCACCACCACGAACAGCTGTCCGTCTCCCAAATGCTCATGCACACACACACACGGACATCTTGCTTTTATGTAGCACTGCTCTGCTCATACTCCCCTGTGTCAAGCCAAGATCCAGACAGTAGACAAGTACAGTGTGGTGTCCTCATGGCGTATGGTCCTTCAGTAATGATGCATATGAGCACAGTCCTGATGAGATACTGGCTGATGTCAATTATTCTGTATGAAGCCGACCATTTAAAGAGAAACTTCAAGGTCAGTATTAGTGAATAAGACTGACACAATTAAGTTACAAATTAATTTGAGAGCTCCTTGAATTAAAAGAAACTTGATAGTAGAATAATGTCTTGTTCAGTTCATGTTTAGCCTCAGGTTTATATTTACTCTCATTCTGCACTGGAGGAAAGGTGGGGCAGGAAGAACTGCAGTGCCCTCAAATGGAAATAGCATAAAACTACATTCAGCATTGTCCTTGTTAGAAAAACCTCATGGAAATTATACTTCTGTCAGTTTACATTAACAGGGACATGAAAAATCCTCCACAGGTGTTAATGACTTTTTATTAAAACTGAATAAAAATGTCAGTAGAAATACATTTAATATTATTTAAACATTATAGTAACGGGCAAACTAAGAGATACTTGTTCAGAAGATGTGTTCCACATTCACAACATTGTAATCAGAATAATTCATAAATATGTGTGTATTCTTTATGTTTTAACACATAGTTTAAAGACATATCAACCCGCTTTATCTTTTTATTTCAAACATTATTGCATTTTAATTTGTCACCTTTCCATGGATACTCACTTGATAAATTGGTCATTTTCATATTACAATTCATATTTTGTAGATTGTGCTAATAACAAATTAAGTTTTAGACAAGCCTTAAGAGAAAACATATTTTTATGCAGGAGGGGTTTATTTTACCAAAACAACAGTTTTTTACGCAACACTTTTTAAAAATGTATTTGCTTTGCTTTTTTATTATTTGCACTTTAAAAGAAGCAATAGACAGATCAAGAATTATACAGAATAGAAAAATAAGGTTGGAAACCTTATGAGAACCTCACTATAATCTGAATACAAGAATGGGTTAAAATGTTAAGTGAATCAGGGGATGTATAATACTAACAATAAAGCATAAATTACATGCAAATAATGGCAGAGCAACCAAGCATATACATTTACATAATGCAATAAAAGAAATAACTTATCAATGATAAGCAAAAAAACCCTAGTTAACAAGGTCCCACTGCAAATAAATGTCAGCTTTTTTTGTACACTAATAAAGAATGTGATATATCTATCACTTTTATATATTTATTAGATTATTAATCTCTCTGCAAACTGACATCTAGTTGTGTGACAGAGTGAATGTATGAAGAAGCTGTATTTTATCTCCCTTCTGATTTTACATACTACAGGCAACATCACCTGCCAATGCAGTAGGTGATTATTTCTAATTTCAATGTCCAGAACTACAGTCTCAGAAAAAAGTTGTATCATTTTGGAGGAATCAGACCTGACTACTTGATGAGCAATAATATGGCTTTAATGGCTTCACGCTACCTTGGGTAGATTTTAAGGGACCAAATAAAAAAAATTAGTAAAGAACTAACATGTTTACACAGTGGAGTTGTTAGTAAAAAGTAGGCAGCTTGATGTTTTGCTCATTAGTAAAGATGACAGATAACCCTGACCCTGTTCACAGCTGTGATTACAAGTAATTAGCATGTCTCATCCAAATCTGTTTAATAGCTATGTTTATTCACTGATATGGCATGTCCTATTAAAAATACCAGAGGCCATTAGTATGCCGTTTTTATTTTTCAAACGGCTGCCGGTTTTGTCACAAGTAGCATTGTGCTAGCATGTCTGTCAAGAATTATCTTTTTTTATGCATTTTTACCTTCGTCTGGCTTTTGTTTCCAGTACCTGTACTCAAGAAACACAACTTTAAAACAGAAAACAGCAAAAAATAGAAACTGATATTGTGTCCAATAAAAAATAAACAATAGGCTAAAATAGATTACCGGTACTTGTGCAGACAAAGCCTCTGTATTGACAGAAAACACGATTGTGTGATGAAACCATCAGTTAAGTTGTGCAGTTACGCTTTTTTAGCTCTTTTCTGCAGCATCTCGATGACAGTTGGAGCCTTGCGCTTTACACCTTGGAGGAAAACAGATATTTTTGGTTAAAACGTAAGACTTCAATCAAACATGTCATAGGTCAAAGAAGGCAAAGAGCTCATGAAAGAAATACTTTGCTTTTTAGTTGGTGACTCAGTGCCATCTGAAGATCTCTTAGCATAAGCCTGCTTCATCCGCTGGATGTTTTTCTTGCTGATCACTTCATGCTCTACAATTGGACGTGGGTAGTTTTCACCAATAATGCACCCTGCCGCCTGCTGGACACTACGTGGAGCTTTCCAGGGCTCGTAAATGTACTGTGCTGGGAACTTTTTCAGAAGAGGAAGGTACTTTCTGCAAACACAGATGAGGTTATGTTAGATCATAAGACACATCTTCAGAATCTGAATTAAATGAGGACATGAGCTTACTTGATATAGTCTCCGTTTTTGTCTGTCTTCTTGCCAAAAGCAATGGGAGAATAAACCCTGAAAAACTGGTGGAAGAAGGTGCTTGCTGACAACCACTGCCAGTTTCCAGCATTCAGAGCCCAGTCACCATCCAGTAAGAGTTCCTCAAAGACCTTCAGGGAATAGAAGCAAAATGTTAAAGTAGCACTTCACCGATTGAGTCAAACATTTTTATTGCACAACTAAACTTGTGGTACGCATGTATTTTTGGATCTAAACACAGTAACTGATTTATTTTCTGGTGGATTGTATTTATTTTATATTTGGAAAGGGATCGTGGTAGTGTGCTTTTATGCTTAAACATGGAAGCTATAATTTACTCACTCTCTGTCCTTCTTCCCAACTTATCCACAGATCCCCCCTGGTGAGGAAACAGGCAACGGCATGTCTGGCCAGGTGGTGGATCCATCCCTCTTGCCTCAGCTGAGTCATGATGGCATCAATGAAAGGGAAACCAGTTCGAGCCTTTAAAATGACATGAATTAATTATGGCAAAAGAGACACGATAAACTTGTTCGATCACATTGGTTGGATCATGCTACCTCTCTCCATGCATCTAGGTATTTTGGGTTTGTGTCCCAGTCCACCTGAGTGCACACGTCGTTGCCTTTCATCTTGTTAAAGTTAGGGATGCCCACACTGGCAGTGTAGAAGAACTCTCTCCAGAGCAGCTGGCCATGTAGCGAAACTGGAGGATCTGAGTGCTTTTTCTGTATAAATAACACATAAATAAGGAAATGTATGTTTTACTATTTAAACCCAACAACTATGAAGCTTAGTTTATATATTTTTTTCTTAGACCTGCCCTATGATGTGATACTCACCCCCTGATAGACCTCTGTTAGCCTCCACCAGAAGGTCCTTGCTGACAGGCAGCCAAACGTGACGTATGGACTGAGAACAGTAGTGCTGGGGCTCAAAGAGTTTGGATAGGTCTGCGGCTTCTCAAAGCTACATACCCATCCCTACGTTAAAACATAAAACACAGAAATATGGCAGATATATTTGTGTATTCTATAAGTTATTCTTATATTGTTTGAAGTTCTTGTACTTCAGTCATGCAGATAAAGTAGATGGTGGTGGGGTGGAAGCTGTTTACCGTTCTTTTCATGTGTTTATCTAATCTCCTGAGAGCCTCCTGTTCTCCTCCTGGAAACAGCTCTTCACTGCAAGATGCCGTGTCAATGCTGAAGTCATTTAAAGTAGGAATCCCATATTTCTCTTCATGCTTCTCTGAACAGGGCGTTTTGATATCTGTGACAGAGGAAATAACTTCCATATAATCACTGCTAAAATATCACATTATATCAAAGCAAGCAACTCTAAATGATAAGTCCGCAGCATCACAGAGGGCTTCTGCTTCTTCATTACCTTTCATGTTCTCTATGGTTGGCGAAGGAATAGGCCTCTTTGGTGGGCCGAGGATCTTAACAAGTGCTTGCAAGCGGTTGTAAGTAAGGGGAGGCTTTCCATTGTTTTCTTCAATTATCCTACCGAGACATGACAGCTCACAATATCACTTCAATTATTCATTTTCCATAACACTTAATCCAATTCAGAGTTGCAGGGAAGCTGGAGCCTATCCCAGCAATAAGCAGGTGAGAGGCAGGGTACACCTGGACAGGTCACCAGTACATCGTAGACAACATCATTTAACAAACATAAAATACAGTCAGTGGATCAGATAAAGATGAAATTATGTGTAATTGCTACCTTTCTATATCATAAAGAGTATGTGAGATTTTGTAGACAACATCAACTCCGTGTTCTTTGGCCAGTGTGGTCACTTTTTTGTCACGGCTCAGACTATATGGCTCTGTGTCGTACTCGTAGGTCAACTTTGTTACACTCCACCTTTTGAACAGTTTGGGGAACATATGTTCTGGCTTCCCCCTCACCACAAACAGCCTAAAAGAGTAAAAAAAACATACACATATAGTAAGTTGTGTCTGTATGAATGTAAATTATTGTTTATATTTAATTTCATTTAACAATATTGAGTCTGTATAATGCATGTAAGATGAAATAGTGTAATAGTGATAAAATAGCTTTTCACATTAAATTTTTTACTTAATTTGTCTAATTTAAATTGTAGCTTGTGTTGGACTCAATTTACATTGAAATGGAAGTGAAAAAATAAATAAAAAGAACAGAGAATAAGCAGGTGAGTGTGTGTATATCAAGCTTTACAACATGTTTAACAGGTGAGCTTAACCTTTCTCATTCTGTCTATATTCTTCAGGTTTAAATTGGGATGTTACCAGTTCTAATTAATTAATTAATTTCCTTAAGACAATCAACTCTAAAATAAGATTATTTGAATGATTACAATTTCCCCATATTGCCTTTCAGACAGACTGCGTTGTATTCAATTACTATCCTTCCTACCTTTTCATCAGGGTTTTTCATTGCATCTCACACACCTCTTGAATCAGCCACCACTAAAATCAATAAACCTGTCTCCCATATTAAACGTACTGCTGAAATGTTGCTGCTTATTGGAATCTAGCTGCCTCAAAAGAATTTCTCCTTTAATAAAGTGAGTGCTGTCTGTGATTTCTACCTGGAGTTGAGTTTTCTCAGACTAGAGTCCAGATCTTTGAGTGCTCCAATAAGGAACCTCCAGCGGTTAATGCCCCCCTTAGTGTTGTTATGAAGGTAAGGATCCAGGATGAATACAGGATATAACTCTTTACAGTCTCTCAGAGCTGCCATGAATGCAGGGTTGTCATGCAACCTGAGTCCCTTTCGGAACCAATGAATGCATATTTGAGTCATGACTGAGAACCTGTGGAACATACATGGCACATGTAAATGTATAGAAACTAGAGATTTGTTAACAATTAACTCACGCAAAAACTTTATAAAAAAAACGACTAAATCTATACTGAAATTTAGTTAACTGAAGCACAAATTCAATATGTTAGAGAGGTGGCCTATGAATTACATTACATTATTTAATATTAACAACATTAAAATTATAATCTCTTATAATTACCGAAGACTGCAAGAAAATCTTCAAATAAATTAAAATTATACATTACAAGTTTTAAGAACAGACTCAAATTCACGACCCTGCTGCAGAAACAGAACTGTAAACGACCCAAAACAATAGAGGCTCAACCATATTTTACGGACGGTAAAAAAGGTCAATGATGCAGTGTTTAGACGCTTTTTATTTTACCTTAGTGAAAAGACATCCAGATCCGCATCGTCTGTGTAGTCCACGCAAATTTCAGTTTGGTAACACACACGTTTGTGGAGTTACAAAACAAGGAAATGCCTACGTAGGGGAAAAATTAACCAATCAGCGGTGAGCTTATGAAATCACAAGTGGAGACCAAGAACATTTCTTTTGTTTGTCCACTAGATGTCACTATTGTGCAAAAGATGATCACGGGTAACACTGCTAAATAAATGTCTCGGTAACGTTATTACATTAAAAGCGTTATTCATGCTTCTTGTAAGGAAAAATAAAAGATGTAAACACACATTGTTAATATATCTATGCCCGTACAAAGAACGTTGCACAGATGACAAAACTCACTGTAGACATGAAAAATGTGCGTCAAAAGTTTTCATGGTCCATCGTAGCTCGCCGTGATCGTATAGTGGTTAGTACTCTGCGTTGTGGCCGCAGCAACCCCGGTTCGAATCCGGGTCACGGCAATGTAACATTGTCACGGCAGATGGATCTCATTTTTTGTTAGTAATAGCAACTGAATTTCCTTTTGAATGGTTTATACTGAAACTATTTACAGAACTCTAAACACTAATTTGGATATTTTTAAATATCAAAGTTTTTCCATTCCATGATGCGACCACCCAAAACATTTTACTGTCTGCTACGTATGAGCACTTTTAAGAACAAGCTAAAGACTCAGCTGTTCAAGGTGTTAAGCTAACTCTTTGCCACACATCAGCACTGATTATATCGGAAAATAAATAGGAAGACTCTTGCACTTCGGGACAACGTCTGTCCTACAGGACAATAGCTGTGTCCAACCAGACTATGCTGTTCCTCATTGTTTGATTTCATGCTTGTGTTGTTTTATCCTCTGATGTACGTCACTTTGGATAAAAGGGTCTGCTAAATGCCTGTAGAATAGAATAGAATAGAATAGAATAGAATAGAATAGAATAGAATA
>JBAMHV010000001.1:21829214-21842104 GCA_037177535.1 Pseudomugil gertrudae
TATTCTTACATCTGACCCTTTGCCCCTGCTCCTGTATCAATCAGACTCAGTTTAACAATAAAGTTTGGAAAAACATTCATCTCAGTTACTTTTGAACAAAAACACATCGGTCATGTTCAACAGACAATATTTATCTATCCGTCCATCCAATTATTACCGCTTATCTAAACGTCTATATGTTGTAATGCCACCAGACTGAAACCATCTTCTTTAGAGCTATTTGTCCTTTCAAAATTTTTTTAATGATTTAAAACTATTAATTTGCAATCCAACAAACGTATTATAAAACAGTGATATCACAAATATATATAAAATGATTTTATCTCGCTGATGGTTCCTGCCTCGTCATACATGAGCAGGCTCTGCAGAGAGCTGCACATAAGTCTCCCAGCATGGAGAGCAGCTTGTTTTGAGGAAAATAAGATTGTAACTCACAGTCTACCTTGATGTGATTACAGTGTGTCTGTTTTGTAGAAGCAATGTTTCATTGATAACTTATTGATCCGGAAAATCAGTGAATATCTCTCTAACTTTATCATATGTGTTACTCCAGGCACCACCAGTCTCTCCTATGACTTAAAACATACACAGTTTTCTCATTCATAAGCAAATAGGAATGATATTTCCTATTCCCCAAAATGGACTAAACAAAGCCTCTGATTTACATGGGAAAAAAAGACTTGTGTTTCATTTGGCAACTTTTGGAGTCTATTCATAAGTATAAACATGTTTCAGAGTTTTTTCTGGTGTTGATCATATTCTGAGTTCAACATTGCTATGAAGAACAAAATTAATTTGATCAAGTCTGAATGTCAGGAGAGGGAGCCTCACCAAGCTTTCACTTCTAGTTTTGGTGTCTGTAAATGTAAAAAATATCTGTAAATGCTAGTTCTATTTCCTGCTCTCTTTCTGTGCTGTAGCTATGTTACATAATGCACAGACATCCATTTTTTTCTCTTTTATTTTACTTTACCTATGATGCATAAACCATTACTTGTCCTTATTTGGCACCACATCACCAAACAGTCTGTTTTCTCTTTACTTTTGAAGCGATATTTCTTGAATTTATATTTCATTTAATATTTTTTTATGTAATTTATTGTAGTTCCTGTTACTTCATTATCATGTTTTCATATAAAGGACCATATACCACTGTAAAGTACTGACATCTTCCTTCTTTTAATATATTCATAAGTGGTATTTCCATTCACTTATCATCAGAATACACTGTATTCTCATTGTGCTTAAAGAAAATGTATGTTGGAACATGTTTATGTGTTTATTGCCTGAATTATTTTGTAAAAAAAGTTTCAATTTGGGTTGTTAAATTTTGTGTGAAGGAAAATCTCTTTTCAGTTTAACATCAAGAAAACAATGAAAGTAGAAAGAAAATTTAAATAGTCTCAAATGTGATAATAAAAAAATCTGAAGCAAAGAAATCTTTCTGAATAAAGTCTTTATAGAATTGCTTTGCAATCAACAAATTTGAGTCTTTCACAGGATAAAACATTTTCCCTCGTAGAGACAGGGCTTGTTTCACAGAATCTTTCCTATTAGAACAACAATAAAGAGAAGTACACATCCATCAGCCAGGTCGTCTAACAGGTATGTCCTCACAAAGCCCCGCCCCCTTTCAAGATGCTGCACGCAGCTCCTCCATCTCACCAGCATCACGGCAGACATAAATACCTGCTGATGCATAGATCTCACTCAGAGGAGCTGACAGAGCTAAACGTTACTCCACAGATCCCTTCAAGCCAACGTTCAACCTTCAAAGCACCAAAGTAAGTCGCTTCAACCAATATAATGTGGCTATATTTGAACTTAAATTATTATTTCAAATGTTAAACTAAAAAGTTTTAAATATGAAAAGAAAGTTAAACAATGTAGATCTTCAAACTTGTTGCAATAAAAATTATGATGTGTTTCATTCTTAGCAGAAATGAAGCAAGTGTGGATCCTGTTTACCACAGCAATGCTGATTTGCAATGCTGCAACCCAATCGCCTAATATTACCACTTCAGCGCCTACCTTTATCACCACCACAGCGCCTACCTGTATCACCACCACAGTGTCTAACAACCCCATCGCCACCACAGCGCCTACCTTCGTCATCACCACAGTGTCCATATCTGCTTCAGGGCCAAATCATGCTCCCCAACCTCAAGGTAATGTATTTGCTTCCATGTTTAGGATCAATAACCAAAGATGCTAAATTTCAGTAAGATTCAGTCATTTCAGTGTAATATACAAGCCATCTTTTACTTTATTCATCTTGTCATCATTGTTTTGATCTCAAATGTAAAAGTAATGCTGCAAAAACACAAATGGGGGGGGGGTTCAGATTAAGCATTTCCTTCTTCTAGAAATAAATGTTAAGAGACATGCTTAACTCAGCTGAAGCCATAATAAACATTTATCTCTGTTTTCCATCCATTTTCTTCCGCTTAATCCCAGAGCGGGGTCGCGGGGGGGCTGGAACCAATCCCAGCTCAACGGGCGAGAGGCGGGGTACACCCTGGACAGGTCGCCAGTCCATCCAGGGCTATGTAAGAAATATTTCAAACTTATTAATGTTGCTGCTGAGGCATTGGCTGAAACCACGTGTGGTTTCTCAAAGCTCCATTTTAAACGTAGCTTCATATTTATTAAAAACATTAGATTGAATAACATTAAGCATGATAAGAGGACAAAACCAGGAAACAAACAAACAAAACAACAAACTTCAGATATGATTAGATTTAGTTGAGATGAAGTTTGCTGATGAAGATGATGTGCTTTGTTTAAATGCTGGAAGCATCAACCCTGCTGATATTCATCTAACTGTACCAACAAGCTACACAACCCACATTTAGCAAGTCATAAAACACTTTTGTTCTCCTGGTAATGAGAACACACCCCCATGAAGTACAGAAAGTACAGATAATAAGGTTGAAAACTCATTTCACAAACTTTTTGTTTTCATTTTGTTTGATGGTTTAAAAAAAACTAGGGTTGGGGGGGGGTATTGTACTGTGAGAAACACAGTAAATATTTAATGCTGCTTGGTCTACACATGCAACTCTCAGTGGAAGTGTGTCTCCTCAAGTTTGTCAGAGGGAGCTGAAAAAGTTTACAGATGCAGCAGTTGATGGAAAAATAATAATGTCTATATGTTAAAGTAAAAATGATAAAAGAGTCTATATACAGTTCAAATAATCATAAAGTATTTAACTTTCAGCAGATCTTCAACAGGATATGATATGTGAATCAGGTTTTCGTTTCAAAATACTTCTTGTTTGGCTGGTCGCTTTTAAAGACGTGCATTAACCCCTGATGGCCTGACGTGTCATATTTGATGTCTCTGATACATTTGCATCACTTTATGGTAGAAACTTTACTCAAAATCAGTTGTTCACCATATGACTCTGGTCCCTGGTGAATATCAGAAAGCTATTACATAGTAATGAATAGTGATATGATTTTTTTTATAGATTCTGCCCCTTTCTTCTTAGGTCATGTGTTAAGGGATTAAGAACATGCTTTTCTTCACAAAACCTTTCCAGTGTACTCTATGTATTTGAAGAGAAATAATTAACAGATTACAACATCTATTTATTTAATTATTTTTGCCTTCACAACCTCCAGATCTGGATCTGAACCAGATCTGGATCCCCGTCTTCCTCTGTGACTGCACCTCTCTTTTTAGCTCAGCTTCTCAGTCCACAAGTCTGCTGCGGTCTATTTTTAAACTCTTGCAATAGTGAAGCAACTATGTGTGTGTGGAATACTAAGCACTCGCTCTTGCTCATCCCTCTCTAACTGGCGGTAACTGTAGTCATGATTGGCTCACTCCCATACGAAGAACAGTGCCCGCTTCAGTCAAGTGCCAGCCAAAGAGCTATCAGCTTTTCTTCTTGGCTCTCTTGCTCTTCCTTTTGCACGATGCAGTGCACACACAAACACACAATCAGACCTCCGTCTTTTCCCCTCAATCATCTGCCTTTCAGAAGCCCTTCTAATATTCTCTTTGTGTCTATGCAGCGCTTAGTTTCTTTAACGTCCTCAGGATGGGTATGCAGTGTGATCAGTGAGCAGAGAGGCTAAAAGACTGCTTTGTAATCGCAGGATGTTTTAGAAAGAGCTGCTGTGCAGGGTTGCTGTCTGCTTTGCGTATATATGTGCCTCTTAAAACTGGAGGAGGGAAGAGGTAGCACAGGTTTGCCTGCGCTGTGGGAGCCTTTTCTTCTTCTTCCCTTTCTTCATCATAGCTCTCAGAGAGGTGGACAGTATGAGAGTGACTCACCGACAGACCAAATGATTGATGTACCTCACGTAGAGCATAATACACCCATATGTTGAAATTACACTACTGTTTTGGATAATTCTGATTTAAATACCTTGTTATATGGCCCAGTCGTACCAGAATTTGTTAGAATGGCTGCATTTGTCCTCATGTCCAAAATACTTTGACAGCCAATGATTGCAAATTGTAAGACAGCAACCGAAGCCTCAGTGTGACCGCACAATCCTTTCGTAGTATTTGTTTTACGCATAAAGGTTTTTCAAAAACAATGCTGATGCTAGTCAAACTGGTAAATGAGTGGTCATAGAGTGTATAACTTCATTAACGGTGGTGGTTTGCTTCCCACAGATGCGATCAGATCACAGACGAATATCTGGGTCATTTAGAAGACGACACAGTTTTTGTCAGAGACTGCTATGTTACTGAGGGCTAGTAGGTGGCTGTTTTGCCAAAATGTTTAAATATATAACAACTGCCAAAGGCTTTACTTAGTTTGCAGGATTTAGTTTTTACCAACAAACCACACAGCTGAGTATCACCATTAATTTCTTAAATCGATTGATTTACAAACGTCTTATTTGATTTGATCATTTAAAGATATTTATGTAACAGCACCAATATACATGAATCTACAAGGTATTTTCAGAATACTATTTTTATAAAACATTTAAACCTGTTTACAAAACCACCTAGGAGTCAGATGATTGTAATAACCTGATATGGCATGTCCAGGGTCGGCTGGTATGAGTGGGCTAACAGGGCTTAGCCCTCCCTGGATGTTTCAGATACGACAGTGTTATCTCATGGTCATTAATGTTACAGCTGATTGATGTATTTCAACAACACCTATGCCCTTTGTAACTAACTCCTCTCCAGGTTTAATATCTTCCAGACCCTTTTTTTCATCCATTATTGCAGCTTCAGCAATCACATTAAATATGGAGTTAAATGTCCACAGAAAATCTCACTGCTTAGATTGGCTCTCAGACCAAATGAGGTCTCTGTGCCTTTTAAAGAAAGTCATGAACAAAAGGGGCTTGAGGAATATTTGCTTTTGACCAAGTTCTGCAGCGTTCCCTTTCGTTTTGAAGGCTTTTGGAGGTTTCAGCCTGACAGCAAAACCTTTAATTGGAAATATAGTTATTCTTTAGAAACGTATGCTTAACAGAGGAAAAATGCCTCAATGTCCCACAGGCAGGAAAATATTAAGGTGGAGAGGTTACGGCTTTAGGTTGGATAACACCCCTTTTGACTTATTGCTTCCTGTATTTGTGAGGACCCACTGGAACAAATATGATAGACTTGAATAAACGCAATCACGCATATTCAAATATTTTTTAAATGAGTCATTTTGAAACAGTTTTACACTCTACTTCTTTTAATATTGATAAACTGAATTCTTTATTTTAGTTTCAGGCCTTTTACATCAAGGTAAGGGCACTGCTTGATTTGCATGCTTTGAAAAAAATCCTCAAGCTTTAACCACGGAGCTCCTTCTCAACCCCTTTTCTTTGTTCTCTGTTGTTTTCTTCTTGTGTACTTTCACTGTCTCTAACAATTTTTCAAGCTTTTGTTTCTTCGTTTCTCTCTAGAGCCTCATCCGTGTGTCATGTCATCTATATCAAAAGGAATAAAGCGGTTCTTTGCCTCAATTATGGTTTAATATAGAGCTAGAGGATCACAGACAGGGGGAAGCTATGAGTTCCCTTTTAGTAAGACTGTTTACTTTTAGTTTGCAGTTAATTTGATTAAAAAGTGAGGAAAACGCAGACTTTTCTATGTTCCGGAAAGGCCTCTCTTTCAAAATGCAAGCAGCTGGTTGATTGGGAAATTACAAATGACTGAAGGTTTTAGAAATCCCAACACATCTGTTCTGAGACCAAATCAAAACGTAACAAGGTTGTGGTGACTTAGTGTGAAGAGCTACTTCGTTGGCTCAAAATCCTTCTCGTGGGCATATTGCCGTCCCATGCAGCAGTTTGTGCAGAATGCTGGACCCAATCTTTACTCTTCAGTGCACATATTTGCTTGATGACATGTGAGTGATGTCCGTTTGGATGTCTGTTATCAACTTGCTGTATCCCAGTCCATGACTTTCCACTGCCCTTGAATTTTGGAAATATGAGGGAAACACAGGTCGCCATAGCAACAAGATTATTACATCACTTCTCTCCAGCTGCTGTCGTCAAGCTGGTGTTTGGCCAAGCTCTGCAGCAGTCCAACAATGACTCCACACACTTCACACACACATAGTGTTATGCATGCCAAAACCCATTTTCTGAACTCTAAGGTCTGCATGTGACTGTATGTTAAGGTTGTTTTAGTTTGTTCCACAGGAGATTTCTTGCACAAGTCAATTCCAGTTTTATCTCCAACACATTTCTTTCAATTTGCTTATATTCCAGGTTTTCCTCAAATCAAATCAGTCAAACACATTTGTTCAGAGCAAGCTGTCTGATATTTAATCAATTCTGATGGATTTTTTTTACTATTCCATGATAGACAGAGCTAGTTGGTTACCTGAACATTTATCACTCAATTAATTTTCCATACTGTAATATCCGGTTTTATGTTGTATGGAGTGTGTCCAAGATAAAGCTTGTTACATACTCCACGAGAAGCAGCCGCTTTGTTTATGTTTTCGAGGCACAAGAACAAGATAAAAGTTGTTTTCATTCTCATTCATTGTTTTCATTGAATTCATACTCCATGAGGCATCTGCAAAGGGGTCGAGATCACTGCAGGAAGATATCTGTGCTTTTATGTGCAGTGAAAACGTCATTTTCAACAAAAACTTTGTTCACAGCAGGGTGAGATGTGGGCACACCTGGTTCCGTATGCGTAAATGCCACATATTGTGAAAATATGCCTGTTTTCTCACCACCTAAATCCGCTGTTTTATTAAAACTATCCATTTTACCTGCATCAGCCATAATGCAGAAGTGGCAAAAGTCCGCTTTGTGCCATTCCTTTACAACCTCGCCCACCTCAAATGTCCAAACAATCACACAATACTTCTCAATACCCCTGGAGAAGAAAGGTCTGCTTGACTGATGCACTGAGAACAAGCTGCAAGCATTCCCAAATCACAGAAACAAGGCTGCACAATGATGAGGTTGTTAGCACCGCTGCCCCGAAGCAACAGCATCATTAGTTTGAGCCTCAGCTGGCAAAGGGTTCGAACAAGAGCCTGTGTGGAATATATTTGTGTTCATATGGCTCCTCTCTCCACGTGCCCTGGCTTTGTCCCACTGTCCAGAGACATGCATGCTAAGTTGAGTGTTTGTTCTAAATTTGAATAAGCTCCAGTTTTCCCATGATCCTGAATTGGAATAGGCAGTATAGAAAATGAATACAGATTTTGGGGACAAACAGGCTAAAATGATTTCAAGTGATGAGTTAGGTAACTGTTCTCAACTGGTTGCTCACAAAAGTATGAAAAGTGAGCAAATGAGGCAGTTTGAAGTTTAGTGGGTTATGTCTGAAAAATAAGACATGAGACTGCCTGGAAAACCATTAGATACAGCTTAAGTGAACAATCACAGAAATACTTCAAAAGCCTTCAAGTCAAGTACACTTGATACCACATGATGCAGACCCTTGAATGACGTGAAGCATTATGGATGAAGATTTAGAGGGTGAATCTGTACATATAAACTAGTGTAACAGAAAGATCAGGCTGTCTTCTGTAGTGTTATAGTGTCATAAATTAATATCAATATGGAATATTAACATTAATAATATTTACCTCGGAGCACCACCTTTTAACTGCTAGCTAATCATGATAAGCTAAAGCTTAAAGGGAAACCTTTGATGTCATTGGTAGAGTGACTCACTCAAATCAATCAATGAATAAAAAAATTATCAATTTAATTGATCAATACGCTTAATCAGACGCTTTTTCACGAGTTCTGTTTAAATTGACCTAGATCATGACCCAAAGGAAATCACAGACAATGACCAGGTAAATAAATGGAACATTTATTTAACCAATCTAAAGGTTAACATAAAATAAAATATGGAAACTAAAATAAGGAAAATAAGAAAAACGTAAAACAAACAAGACAAACTAACATAAACCAACACTGTAATGATTTGTTGATCAGATGGGATTTCTCTCTTAAAGAAATGCCACTGTGTGATGGTTAAACATAAATTAAATAAACTGTGAGGTTTATTAATTAAAGTCTAAGGGGAATGGGAAACCAGATCTCTGGATCTGATAGGTAGAAATTGATCATGAGGTAAGGACTGAGGCCTGTGGAGGAAAGATCATGACTCGCCAAACCATCACCAATGAGAGGAAGCTTGGGGCCCTGGGCCTGCGCTCTGCCTGTCCTGGGCAGCCGGTGTCCAGTGGGGTCGGTGATTCCCGGCCTGGGCCCGCTGGGGTCGATTCCCCCTGACTGCGGGGGGCTGTGGCTGAGACCTTCCCCCTGCCGCCCCCTGGGCGGATGCTGGTTTTGCCCCGTGGTGGTGTGGCGGCGGTCCCTGTTCAGGGATGGCTGCTGGTTGCCCTGGTCTCGAGTGGCCCTGGCCTGCCTCTGACTTTTGGAGGGAGGGGGTCTCCTTGGCATGATCACCTCTCTCTGAGCACTTTTCACCCCGCACGCTCGGCATGATCACAGTCACTGAGCTATTCTTTTAGTTTAGCTAGGTTGAACATGTTTTGCTTGTTCATCTATAGCTTATGTAGCACTTGTAGATCTTTGATCCCCTGTGGGGCCCCGTGAGAGATTTATTTTGTTTTCTGTACAGGTGTGGTGGATGGAGTAGCATTTGATCAGATTGCAGTGTTTCCATTGTGGTGTCTTTCTCTTTTCTTTTTGTGTGCTGTCTTTTTTTTCCTCTCCACTGTCTTTCTGTCTTCTCTTTGCTCAGCACAATACAGCAGCCAGACCATCATTCTGCCTGTTTTTGATGCTGGACAAGACATGTTAAAAAAAAACTATAGGCTTGTCAGCCGGCTCCAGGCTCTACCCCCAGCTGGATGGATGATGTCTGCCAAGCTTCAAGCACGGCTAGCTTTTGTTCTTAGTCCATCCTCTAACTGTATCTGATCTGGAACCGAGCTGAGCTGCAACTCATCTCATCTGAATCTCGATTAGACTCGACTCTGTCTTAGCCTGTCTCTGTATCTTAGACTGTATCTTAAACTTAGACTAACTTAGACTGAGGAACCAGAGTGTGTGTCTTCTCTGTTCAGAAGACCCGTGGGTCCTCCCCTGGATCACAGGTTCTCATTTGCTTATCAGACTATGCAGATGCAGGCTTAACTCCTTAAATATAAGTTCTGTATGAAAACCTTAAATGTAAAACATATAAACATCAAACCATTCAAATAAAGATACCAAAAATTAGAGAAAACACATAAACAAAAGCAAAATTAGGTAATTCCGAAATAAAGTAAGTCGATGCAGATTAACATGAGACGTTTATGACAGGAATAAAACAACTGACTCTAGCAGGTGACCGTGTGATTTGGTCATACACTGTAGTTCTTTGTCAAAGCATATCACATCATCTGTCAACATGGCATGATGATGGCACGAGTACTATTAGTTAAATCTGTTTATTGATGTTGTAACTGGAGATTGAAGTAACTTGAAAAAGTTGCACAGCAATTTAAAAAGTTATCCCTGAATAAAAGTAAATTTTTCATCATATTTTGGGGCTTTACAGCTGAGGTTGCAAAAGTTTTCCTGACCATATTACTGGACATAATACAGAAAGAAAAAACTGCTAAATAATCTTTAAATCTGTGAGTTTTGGTTTCCCCAGTATGTCTTGCCAATCAAATTATAAGCAAGCCAATAGCTAAACTATCAGCCAAATGCTAAATTCTAAATACTAGTACAGAAAAATAAAGTTTTTGCAGTAACAGATGAGGTCTGCCTGATATGGCTGTGATCAGCTACTTGATGCTGCTGAGCCCTTTCATGCCAGGTTAATCTAAAAATAATTACAATAGTAACACTCCATGGTAAAACATATTTAAAATGATGGGAGTGGGATTTCATTTACCTGAAAACTCCATTAAAACAAAAAAATATTGTAACATTTCCAGGTTAACTTGAAATTTGAGAACTCTTCAAATGCAAACTCTAAGTTAGCTGACAGGCAGCTTTCCCATAGTGCAGGACAATCGTTTAATAAATAAGAAAATGAGGCACATTGCAGTTGTACTTAATTACAATTAATTGAAGACCCATGCATTTACTTACTCATAAAAATGATTGATACTTAACAGCCCTGTTCAAAACGTACAGGAGAAGAATTTGTGTTTTTCTGTTTTTCTATACATGTGTCATGGTTTTTATATAACAAATACACAGAAACTAAGATTGGTCGTGCTCACGTCTTTTTTTAAACACCATTTTCTTGTGATAGCAGAATAATTTAGGTTATTAAATTGAGAAAAAAACTTTGTTTTAAAATAAAAGTTCATGATTAAATGGAAACTAAATTAACTATGAGCGGTTCCAGTAACATCAAAAATCTATAAACTGGAAAGGTATTCGCAGTGCTTCTGAGACTCTTTAACCCAGTTTGCCTTTTGCCTTGGGGAAGGTTAGCTCTTTAAATGTTTGGCAGTGTTTAAATGGGGTTAACTGTCTGTGTTAGCCCAGTTTTTAGTCTGCCAGCTCCCTGTGGGTGTGTGATAGATGGGCACGTGAAAGTAAAGGTACCTAAAGACAGCTGGGATGTGGTAATGCACAGAGGACCACATTGTGATTAGTACCGAAATATTTACAACATTAGGCTTGTCATTTCCATAGCTTCATCACGATTGGCTTTCACTTTTTAATTCTTGTACCTGCCATTACTTTTTTTTTGTGTTACAAGAAGGTGGAAAAATCCAGCATATCCTTCAGCTACATCATTCATCAAGTAGCCATTACTGCTGCGAGCAGGACAGCATATCCCAGAAGGATGTGTGTACTTCCTACTTCTGCTGAGGTCTGGGTGACCTTGCTGCTTGACTGTACTCTCCAAAGTGTGTGTACAGTTTGCTGCCTGCTGCAGAGTCTCACTTAGAGCGGAGCATTATGGATGGATGAGATGGCTATCCAGTGAGCTGTGACAGAAGTGAGGAGAGAAAAAAAAAACTCTAAGTGAGTCACCTGTTTGTCTTACTTGCGGCTTTCCAGTGTGGCTGTAATGTAACAACATAAAAATGAGTAAAGCCACATCTTTTTCAAACACTGTCCTCTTGCCATTGCCAGTCAGGTTCTTATGTAACTCAGGTACATCTTGGAACAAATCTAAAATAAGAATTATGATGTCAGCAGACATCTGCAGCCTGGTCATGGCTGAAAATTAAAAATGCATACATTGTCAGAAGGTGGAGTCTAATGCGGCAGAATGAGAGGTGAAGTCCAGGCAAGTAAAAGAAGGCGGAGGGAGCTGTTATGATCAGTGTCTTATCCTTAATATAATCTTTTTTAAAGAGGAGATCATAACAAAGATTAAAAAAGAAATATTCCACAAATCCTATGTTTTTCTTTTGCATGGCAGTATAATTTATTTATAGGCAAATATAATAATAATAATAATAATAATAATAATAATAATAATGATTAGTGAGAACACTGAGCTGTGATCAAACAGTTGAAATTTGATTAAAAAAAGATGCAAACAATTTATCTTTTTCTTTTATATATTTCTTTAATTTTTGTCCTGATGTAATGTTCTTAGCGTGTTAATGCCCAATTTTTACTGAATATTTTTAAATGAATAAGCCTAGCAAATTCTTTAGCTGACTTTTGTTTTTTTCAATGAAACAATCCCATTTGCTGACCTTTCCCTCTACTTAACTGAGCTGAAGTTTACAGAAAAAGAGCCGAAAGCGGTTGAAGTTTGTCCAAGATTTTCTAATAGCAGCAATTAGAGGATAATGACTTTGTTCCATAGCAGATATGTACACATCTGGATGTCCCAGTCCCCCAAAAGTTGACAGCAGCTTTGCATATTTTGTTGCCAGAGGCTGGCAAAGAGCAACCACAAGCCAGTGTTTGTAGAAACGTACACTTTGCAGTTGTTAGGGCAGTTCTGCCTAATTCACTTTAACCTTAGACCTCCTAAAATAACCAAATTACCCTGAGATTTTACTTATCCTTCAGGGTTGTCAGACACTACAATAATAAAAACCTTAGTCTTTCAAATGCAAATAACAGGCCATGTGTTATTACATTGCAGCTGTTTTGTGTTTAAAAGTGGCATAATGTTTACTCAATATGGATCCAGGGATATCATTCTTTCTCCAAAAAACAAATATTGAGTCAATGTTTAAATCACAGGATCAGTCGCATTGATAAATGCCACTAAATCCAACTCAATTTAGCCGTACAATGTGTTTATCAGCTTTTTCCTGTAACTTACAAAAAATTTGACTAATTTATGAGTCACTGGTGGTTGTTAACCATTTAATTAAAATCTGATTACACACTTCAACCTTACACAACCATATATGCAAGACTTTTTTCAGGTATTTTTTAGCTTTGGATTTGTAATCGACTTTTTGTTGTAAGCAGAGGTGGGTAGTAACGCGCTACATTTACTCCGTTACATTTACTTGAGTAACTTTTTGAAAAAAAATTACTTC
>JBAMHV010000001.1:21851391-21915948 GCA_037177535.1 Pseudomugil gertrudae
TGAACACCACTCTGGTTCAGATCGGGGGGGCCATGTCTCCCAATCACACCTCTCCAGGTCTCACTGTCACCACCCACATGAGCATTGAAGTCACCCAGGAGGACTAGGGAGTCCCCGGGGAGAGCACCCCCTCTAAGTACTCCAGAAAGGGTGGGTACCCTGTACTGCTGCTCGGTGCATAGGCACAAACAACAGTCAGGACCCGTCCCCCACCCGAAGGCGGAGGGAGGCTACCCTCTCGTCCACCGGGGTGAACACCAACTTACAGGCGCCCAGCCGGTGGTGGGTGGGGGCTTTTTGTATGCTCACACCTGCCCAGCGCCTATCACCAGGGGGCAACGCCAGAGTAGAAAAAGGTCCAACCCTTCTCAAGGATACTGTTTCCAGAGCCCAAGCCATGCGTTGCGGTGAGTCCAACTATATCAAGTCGGAACTGCTAAACCTCACGCACCAGCTCAGGCTCCTTCCCCACAAGAGAGGTAGCAGCTTCTGCAGCCGGGGATCGGACCGCCAGGGCTCCCGCCCCCGGCCACCACCCGGCTCACACTGCACCCAACCTCTACGGCCCCTGCTGCAGGTGGTGAGATCACGGGAGGGGGGGGCCCATCTAACTCCTTCGGGCTGAGTCAGACCGGACCCCATGGGCAAAGGCCCGGCCACCAGATGCTCGCCCTCGTGCCCCACCTCCAGGCCTGGCTCCACAGGGGGGGCCCCGGTGACCCGTGTCCGAGCAAGGGAGCCTTCTGTCTAATGTTGTTCTTCATCGTAGAGGTCTTTGAGCCGCTCTTAGTCTGGTCCCAGACACCTGTTTGCCTTGGGTGACCCTACCAGGGGCATAAAGCCCCCGACAACATAGCTGTTGGGATCTTCGGGACACACAAACCCCTCCACCAGTAAGGTGGTGGCTCATGGAGGGGCTGTTTAACAATATTTAACAAAATAAGTTGCAACAATTTGAAACCATTCCATAATTTCTCAGTCGTCCTCACTTGTAAATGAGCTAATTTAAGCCGACTTCCTGCCGTGTTATAAGTGGTTTGAATTTGTGTATTAAGGAAATACTAAATTATTCATATATGATAACAAGGTTCTGTTGAGGTAACACAAAATGTGCACAGCATTGCCATATAATAACATTATGTCAAAATGTAACCTTACAACCTTGATCAGCAGGAACAAACCATAGATTCCTTTTGAACTCATTAGGCCAAACACTGCAGTGTCTGTGACTATATTCCCATTAAAATGTGACTTTGTCTGTGGTTTAATGGTAAATATTCATTTGTTTACATTTCTGTAAACAGCTGTCTTATGCAGTGCTGTCCTGAAGTCATTAATAGTCCTCTTAGAAAATGGTCTTAATGAGTTTTGTTTTGTTTAAACAAGAACAAAAACGCATCCTTGCAAAAACTTCTCTCAAGAGTTTTTCAGTCATTTAGACAAAGAACCACGCAGGACCACTGTCCAATCCCAATCATTACAACTGATATTACAGTATGTAGGTTGTAGATGTGCTTCATGCCATGGCATAATAGACGGAATTCTCAACCCTGATAGGTGAAAGGGAGAAGATCAGAAAGGTCCGATCTGAGTTAAAAACCAACTCCAGACAGATTTAATATCCAATTTTGAGTAACTGCAATTCCTGTGGTTCTTTACTGTACAGATTCTGGTTAATTGAGAAAAACTCTGGACATGTAGGAAAAAAAGTGCTGATAAAATTACCTAAGGTTTTAAGTAACAACACGCCGTGTATGTGTGTAATCATGGCCTGAATTTAAACTGCCAGTAAAGACATTACCATGACATGATCACAGGCTGTTCACTTAAATAATATGACATACATGCATGGTTTGTGGATGACTTCCTGCATTCTGATTCCGCTCTGCTTTGGATTTTTTAAAATTATTTTTATTTGTTTCAGAGTACAGAAGAAATGCTCTTCCAAGCTGTTTTTTAAGTTTGTGCATAGGTTAAGGCTCATGTGGGTGGTTAATCACTGCACATTTCTCATGTGAATGAGGTGAATGCAAGAGGAGGATGAGTGTTTCCGTGGGATAGGGTGGCTGGAAAGACGGTGTAAAAAGAGCAAGGTTACAAAACATTATATCAAACAGTTTTTTATTTATTTAATTTTGTTTTGTGTTGCCCTGGCGACCTGTCCAGAGTGTGCCCCGCCTCTTGCCCATCGATGGCTGGGATAGGCTCCAGCTACCCACAACCCTGAATATGATGATGATGATGAAATATTGATGGTTGGTAAAAAAAAAAAAAAGTTTGCTTTTTATAAGACAAAGAACAAAAACATAATTTTGATAAAATGTATACTTGAATGTTAAAACTTTCTTTTATTGATTGATTGTTTTAAGAAATCAGCTTTTGAACAATAAAAATGATCTGTACAGATATGTGGAGCTCAGTAGTCATGGAGAATCATGCTTTTTATATAGTCAACATCAATTTATTGCACTTCAGAGAGAAAGTTCACAACTCTGAATCCATCCATTTTGATAAACCTCTGATCAAAGCTCTAACCGTGCTGCTTTATTGATTATTTTTAAAATATGTTTGGTGTTTGATAAATACTTTTTAAAAATAATACGCAGTCAGTTATGTTGACATATTGCAGCTTTAGTGGTTTCTATACCAAAACACACAATGATCATTTGTTTGAAGCCAAACAAAATCTGTAATTTGCTTAAATTGATTTTTAGCTGTAAGTAATAGTGACCTAATACCATGTATATGCCTGGCCCTTGTGTGTCAGATGTGTATGCAATGAGATCAACATTTCCCTCTTGGAATTATGGAATTTCTCAACTCGTATTTTTTTCTAGTGATATGCATAAATACATAAGTATCACGCTTACTAACAAAATCCACTTGTAGACCATTTCCTCAAATTATTAATTCATCAGTTTCTAGTTACTTACAGACATGTAGCCAAACTGGTAACTTACAAAAGACACGAGAGATGAACAAACATCTAACATTTTTTCATAGCTTATCAGAACAAACTGTGTTCACCTCATTTCTTCAGAGATGCTAGTGAGAGCTATGACTACTTCAGAACAGATACTGTACACTGAAAGAGATTCTGTTGGATTCATGCTGTGATCTGAGTCTATGTCTGCCTCCGGGTCTTTGATCCCAACTGCAACTAAATGAAACTTTTAAGAATCAAGACTAAAAGGCTGTCGTTCTTTCTGAACATTTTCTCACTTTTCTTGAAAATCTCAGGATTGTCTGATTTAATCTACTAATGTACTTACAAGGTTTAAACATATACTGTAAACAAGCCTTCAACGTACATTTTAGCACACAACCTGAGTCGTATTCCAGACATTTAGAAAATACATATTTACATATACATATACACATACATATACATATATATATATATATATATACATAGCTACTTTAACTACTTACCGTAAGTAAACCCGGGCAGAGTCCCTGTTTGTTACAGTAGTATGTTCAGCTAGCAATATTAAATGGTTAATACAAGAAAGAAACTATTTTAATTTTGCTCTCTGGTTTACAAAATGATCTTGGCAGTCGTGTGGGTGATGTGACAAACAACTGGTGGCCACATTTTCCCAAAAGAAAATGAACCTGTTCAAGTGTGCTTTTGCTGTTTCCTGGCATAAAGATTTTGAATAGGCCCTTTGAGCCGGGAACTCATCTGTGCTTCATTGTCTTAAAAAGGACACCTGAGTGTGCACACCATCTGCTACTTTCAATCAAAGAAGTGTGCTCTTCCTGTCTGCATGTGTAAAAATCTTTTTTGGATAGCTGATCCTAAGCACGTGGTGTGTGACACCGAGTGTCCTTCCGAATCCTTGCCTAGATGCAAGCACAGCAGATGCTGGGCGCCTGCGTCTATCATGAGCCGTGATCACTAACACATTTGACCTGCTGACTGTTCGGTCAGGGCAACAGTATCTGTATCTACTGCTGGCAGTTTCCACAGAACAAACATGGTGTCAGAACTCAATGCTTTTTGTTTCAGTCCTGCCCTCAGGCACTTCGCACTGAGAAGCCAGGACCTCTGCAGGGAGAAGTATTTGTGATTTTGCTAAATATAAAGCTTAGTCTTGAGGTTTTTGTTGTTGTTTGTTCATTTTTTTAAAATCTTTTTCAGGATGTTTTTTTCCTTTTTGTTTTCAAAGTGAAAATTGTAATAATTCATTATTTAATTTTCACATCTTTTTAATGCTTTAATGATCACCTGTTCTCTCAAACAATACGACCTCAGACGTACAGAGATTCTTAGAACTCATTTTTCCACAGTGAACAAGGTAGTCAATCATCCAAGTAATAACATTTCCATACTGGCAGTGCTCACTGGCTTCTACTTTTAAGTAAACTGCTATTATAGGGTTGAGGAAACGGAGTAATTGTAAGGTATAGTGGCCCCTGGGCATATACTGTGGTAAGCTGAACCTTTTATTTCTGCCACTTGCCCGAATAGATCAACATGGAAGCCATCTCCACGAGACTGTTAATCCACTAGAGTTGAGGAGTGAAAGAATAACTCTTTATTACACAGACTTTAGTCAAAAAATATCACAATGACTTCATCACTATATAATACATCCCTGCTGTTGCAAGTGGTTCCTGTAACATAGAGTTGTGTTTAATATCCACATTATATAACAAGTGTCAAAGAAGATCAGGCAGCTGGAAGCAAATCTGGTAGACATTTATGGCACTTTTCCATTAGTACCTACTTCACCCGGCCTCACACGACTATACCCAGAAACAGAGCGTTTCCATTACGATTTATTGTGATGTGCAGTTAGAATTTCCATACCTACTTCATTGTGGTTCCAAGCGTGTCAGGCCATGCGGGTAGCGTGATGTCCACAAGCTGGCATCCATTGATTGGTCTGATATGATCCAGGGTGTTTCGTCTTGCCTTCTGACTACTTCTCGTGTCGGTCTTCTTCTATGGTATTCGTCTTCTTCTGTGGTTTTCTGCAGACTCCACACAAAGCGTCTAGAAACTTGCATTGTGCAGGGGACCCCTCCCACATTAGAGGATCGCGACTTGTAATGGAAAAGCAGTCCAGTGCAATATAATACTGCCCGGGTCGGTAGAGTAGTTTCGCACAGGTACTAATTGGAAAAGCGCCATTATATGGACAACACTGGATGCGGAGGAAGGGGGATAAAGCTAAGAGGCTTGTGCAAAACTTAACCATTACCCAATTATTTGGATCCAGTGAGATTTGGATCATGTGTTTTCCAGGAGGGAAACATCTAAAACATGCAGGACAGTAGGTGATCCCTGCACTAAGAGCTGACATATTGGTTTTGCTCTACATTCAGGAATCAATGCAACAAGCTGCAGGCTTAGTTTTGACAATCAGTGGATCTAGATGGATATTTGTCCACATTAAAAACTATTTAATAACTGATGTTAAGAGCATCTTTACAAATCGGAATACATTGCCATGTTCATCTACAGGTTTTCTGAATTCAGTAAAGCAAAGTAACTGTCCAGAGGAGAGGGACGGAAAAAGCACAGATCAGAGCTGTTTCAAAATGCTGGTAGATAAAGGATGAGTACAGATTTTTCATTTCTTCCTAAGCAGACCAGACAGTGAGTTCCGCATGACAGATTACTCATCATAACCGCTGTGGTGTTGCCGATTTCCTATTGGAGTGTCATGGGTTCGGTTCATGCCCTTACTCTGCATGTCAAAGTGTCCTTGAGCAAGACATTGAACTCCCAGTTGCTCCTGGTGGCCAGGCTAGTGCCTGTGTGTGTATGGCAGCTCTGCCACCATCAGTGGGTAAATGGGTGGATAGCTAGATCTGTAAAGCGCTTTGATCATCCAGAGATGAGAAAAAAATTATGTATAAGTGAATGCCATTTTACCATTTACAACTAACAGTGACCTACAACTTGAGCTGGACTTGCAACAGAGGTCTTGTAAACATCTCTGATTGATACCATCCTTTTAGAAAAGCATTGTCATCTGTATTTCTAATGGAGAAAACCTCTATACTATACTATACAGTCATTTGGCAGACGCTTTTATCCAAAGCGACTTACATATAATAAGTGGACATTTTTACTGTAGCCATTAACCTAACATGCATGTCTTGTTCGTGGGAGGACCAGAGAGAACCCACACATACATGGAGCAAACATGCAAACTCCACACAGAGAGGTCAGTGGACAACCCTCCCCGCACAATTCAGTAAATCAACACCCCTTCCCTTAATTTTAAAAGGCTCAGTTCAGTTCAGTTAAATAAGAGGCAAATTATTTGTCTGTAATTTTACAAGACTAGAGTCATCCTTAGTGCTATTTGGAGCTCAATTTGATACTTTGGTTCGCTATAATTTTAAAACTGACTTTCAAATAACTGAGATAAGCTTAACATGTGATAAATACAAGTTAGTTGAATATAAGTTAGGTTGTATTTATTTATTTTGTAAATCCAGTGGGCTGTGTAACTATAAATCTTTACAAACAAAACTTTCAGGAAAAGGTATGAACAGTTAAAGCTCACAGCAAAGAGTTTTCAGTGTGTCTGATTTTTCTGGTAAAGATAAAATACTACATCTGGACAATTTGGGTTTACTGTTATCTATTGAAGTTTTACAACCATATTCTACAATTTAACTAACAGAAAGAACATTTTCTTCCAGAACAGAAAAAATATAGCTCCTTCAACTCCAGCTGACAGTACATCTGTAACAGAAACCATTATATCGAATGCAATCCATATAAAATGTCAAGCTTCTTATTCGTCCTCTGCGATCATCAGTATCAAGAATGTGACTTACACTGCAGTTTCTAATGCTATTCCAATTTTTCCCCCACTATTCTGCTGCAGAGGTGATATCACCCCTTATTTTTTAAGTTCAAGGATTTTTGGTCATCTAGTCTCCAAACTACCCGGAGCTCAGCTTAGATGGCAGATGACCTCAAGAAGGAAGGAATATACATAATATTTCTATAGATTTAAATATCATATATCATGATTAATACAGTATTTGAAATATACCTGTTTTTAAAAAACCTAGTAAATACTTTTTCCTGTTTGAGTTTGATGGTAGAGTGCAGACATTGTTCCAAGCTAAGAACAACGGGGCAGAAAAGTTTGAGTTTTAAACTTTATTTCATCTTTTAACAAAATCTGAAAAAATCCATTTATTTTTTAGGAAATTTCATCAGGTTATAGGTCAGAATTATTGTAGTGAAATCTGCTGCTTTCTGCTTTTCAGCAGGGGTCAGAAGACTACCATCATATTGTGTTCAACCATAGACTATATATACAACAAGGTTTTCTATCATAAAATTATGTAAAAATTCTCAGAAACTGTATGTATCAAATATGATACACTTGGTTTTATAGGGTTAAGAATATAAAAGAAAAAGAAGTTCAAGGATAAAAACTTCCAGGGTCTTTCAAAGACTTGAAAGTGTAAAATTCATTCCTTCAGGCTTTGGGATTAAGGGAAGGAGAAGGTGCTCTGTAGTTTGATTTCCTTTTATTCCATTACTGTCCTGGGATATATTGTTTGGCTGGTTTTTATTTTCTTTTTACTGACCTACTCCTCTGACACTTTCTTTTCCGTTCCTTTCCAAGGAACGCAGAGTCACACCTGCACAAGATACATCTATAATAAAGTCCCCAGAGTCTGAATCTATATCTAAACAGGATATGATTTACACAAGCTCTGATTGTGAACACAATCCAAATATTGCTTCATCCCTCAGCAGCACTTCAAGGGCAATAAGATGACAGCCTGCTGAAAGTGTACATACGTTTAAGAGTATTGTTGTCTTTCCACTCCCGAGTAAAAGTGATGCAATAGGAGCATATAAGTGAACAGATAAAAAAAATGGAGGTGTACTAACATGAATGTCATAGGAGAATGAAAGAATACTGTTGATTCATTGGCCGGTGTGTACTGTACAGTGTACAGGTCTGAGTGTAAACCTTTAGCATAGTGAAGTTCCAAACAGCAATGACATGATGCTCTGGTTATTAAACTTTATATACACTGTATGTGGACCCTGGTTTTCAGGAGAAACAAAGCAGTCATTGATGCTGCTTGTGTTTATGGTCGGGCAAGGCGAGTTTATTTATACAGTACAATACAACAACAGGGTAACGTGCTGTAAATAAACACTAAAACATGAGAGAATAAGAAGCATAAATTACAATAAAAACCAAAACAGAAAGAAAAAATAACATTAGATTAAAAAACTGTTTAAGTTTAAAGCCTTATGTTTAAAAGAAACGGTGCAGATTTGGACTTTCAAATAAAAAACTTTTGATATGAAAACAGGTGGATCTTTAACCTGGCTTTAAATAAACTGAGGGTTGGATCTGAGGCTTTCTGGGAGTTTGTTCTAGACGTGTGGAGCATAGAAGCTGAATGGAGCTTCTCCCAGTTGGTGTCTGACTCTGGGAACCAATAAAGACCGAATCCAGTTCACCTGGGTGACATCTGCTCATGAATAGTGATGTTTTGGTCCTAAACAATTCAGAGCTTCTTTGGCCATGTACACACGTAGCCGGGTATTTTTCAAAACAGATATTCTCTCGACTCCGTTTTCAAAAATAATTCCATACACACCAGATCGTTTTTAAAAAAGTTTGCATCTACACGAACACGCATAAAAACGTTGTTGAACTCTGTTATAAACATGCCAGACCCATAGGTGGCAGCGTATTGCATAAATTGAATCCATGCTAGCCAATAAGAAAGACGAGCTTGTTTACTCCACAGCTGACCTCAGAGTGCTGCGTCTCCTTTGCTCCTCAACACAATAAAGCAGTTGCGATTGTAAAAACAAGCAAACAAAAAAGTGTTTGCATGAAAGCAAACAACACACCTCTGAAGAAAAAAAACAAGAACAAAAAAATAAACCTGACTGCATTCATGCCGCTGCCCGCCATTAACAAAAGTCGCACATGACTTGCAATAGGCTACGAAGTCTGGAAACCTAAAACTCAGTTTTCATATGTATACACGCAAACTCAAAGACAGTTTTTTCCAAAATCTTCATTTTGGTCAGAGTTTTCAGAAATAATCATTTTTAATGATGCGTTTGTGGGGTTTTGTGTGGATGAATGGCCCATCCATCCATCCATTTTCTACCGCTTGATCCCAGAGCGGGGTCGCGGGGGGTGCTGGAGCCAATCCCAGCTGTCAACGGGCGAGAGGCAGGGTACACCCCGGACAGGTCGCCAGTCCATCCAGATGAATGGCCCAAACGCATAAAAATATGTTCGGTTTCACAGATACCCGGCTACGTGTGGACATGACCTTAGACCAGCAACAGAACTTTAAAGTCTGTTTTCTGACAGACGGGCAGCCAGTGTAAAGACCTCCAAGCTGGACTGATGCGGTCCACTTTCATGGTCTTAGGGAGACTCAAGCAGCATAGTTCTGAATGGCTCCAGTTGAAGAATTGATATTTTAGGGAGACATGTTAAGAAACTGTTACAGTAATCAAACTGACAAAAGACAAAATCATGGACTCATTTTTCCAGGTCCTGATGTGATGTGACTAAATAAGTGACAACTTGCTGTGCTGTAGGAATGAATCACCCGCCTAGTGCAAGATGAAAAGTTATGGTCATGCGGGGGAAAAAAGACCCATCTGATGCAGTTTGGTAGAATGGCATTGAGAGAAAAGAGCCTCACAAGCAGCGGAGTGAGTCATCCTTGAAGAATTATCACCCAGGAGAGTTGTATTAAGTATCAGCCTTTTGTTGATGAATTTATTTATTATATCCAGCCAGCACAGTGTGGATAGCCTCACACTTCAGATGAATTTAATAGAACAGGTGGTAGCAATTTTTCAGGGTAATGCTTTTGGAACAGGATGCTAAAAAGGAGAATTATTTTTCTATAGTAATTTGGTTTTTCCACTTTGGCTCATGAACAAATTTGGGACAAATCCTCAGTAATCCATATACACTTCTTGTTCTTCAAAAGAGGTATTGATACAACATAGCTAAGATTGATGAGTACTGTTCATAAGCAGCACTTTTGGTGGTTAATGAGCTGACTTCCTGATCATTGTACATGTCTTTCTTTTCTTTTTTTCATCTTTATTATGTTAGAATAAATATCTCCAGGTTGTTTCAATGAATAGGATCAAAACCTTAGGTTTTTTTTCAATAAGTCAGTAATGCAAACTCAAAGTACTTGAAAAAATGTCTGTTGAGACCATTGTAGCTGATTATTTACCTCTGTAAAATGACAAGGACCAGTTTGTTAAGTAAAAATCTTCTAATACAAAACAGCTGTTTCTGTACAGGAAATTCTATTTGAGTCTTTTACGTCTATGTCTGCTCTCCAGAATATGGAAAGTACACATTACCATATCATAAGATTATAGTAAGCCATTTACAGGCTTTGCTACTCACAGCCTTGAGGCAGCATCTTTCAGAATGGAGGAAATCAGCATAAAAATCATGCGGTGGAGAACTGAGGTATTGTACAATGCTGCTGTTGAGCTCCAAAGAATCAAGTGATGTTAAAGACCACCACAAACCACTATGCTGCTCATTCACTTACTGGACTTGAACTCAGAGCAGTGAGAAATCACCAACTCAGGAAAAAAAGAGAAAAACAATCAAACACAATGTCAGTGGGTGTTACCAGAAGCTGCAACCTTTCAGGACCATTCACTTGGTTGTTACAATTTCCATCCATGAGCTTAAAATGATGCCATCATTTATTGATGTGGTGTATCCCAAGCTGATATGGAACCCCTCTCAATAATTAATCTAACGCAAAGCCTGGCAAGGCTGGAAGCACAGCGTGCTGTTGCTGACGCTTCACCGGGGACCACAGTGATCATTTGACCCTAGTCTGGGTTATTTCCATCTCACAATTTATCACTTTTATTACAGCTGTGATGAAGCAGCGCGCGTGCTACCATAAAGCTCTTGCCGGGCTCTGCTTGTTTAGTACATTCCTCTTCTTTCGACAGGTCTGCACTAATCTCATTTACCCATGAGTCATTGCGGCTAATATCACTGCTGCTGACTGCACATTTACATATTGTACAGATATGTTGCAGACAGCGGTTTCCATGCAGTTTTTATACCATTTTAATTATCACATTTTTCTGCATCAGACTCATCCTGAACTCCATCCACATACAGATATCCACAATATTGTATGTTGGGTTTATTGTAACCCTCTGGCTACTAAACAGGCCAGAGATGAGCAGAGGAATGGCGGTGGTGTGAAAGGTAAGCAGGCAGGTCTGGGATGCTGAGAAGAGCAAACAAATGATGGTTTGACAGAGCCCTAAGGGAAATGACTGACAAACTGAAATTAAGAAGGCCGAGTGTTGTTATCGCTGGGTGAATCAACTCTCTGGCATTGACCAGAAGGCTGAGCAGGTATAAATACTGCTGCTGATTACAGATGAGGTGTAGGTAAGGCTTCTAATCGCCAGGGAAACAGAGATACTCCCACAACAGCAGGTACATGGATCACAACTAAAGTAGCTTCAGTAGAAACATCTTGTGAATGATTATCTATACTTGGTAAAATTCCTTTTGGTATTTAGTTCAGCTTAACTGAGTTAGACAGCCATTTACTGAACTCCAAAGATGCTCTGTTTTCTTCAGGTCAAGAGCTTTTACAGGTACCTTAAAGCCAATATTGGGTTTTCTTGTCAGGTTGCTGAAATAAACTCTTATCGTAGTCTGAAATAGCAGGGACTCTTGAAAATGCACAAGTTTTCTCTAGCAATTAAAATGTTAATATGGCTTATTGTAGCTCGTCTTGATTAATTGTAAATTAATTATCATTTTGTTTCACTTTGTAAACAGTTGCTTACAATAATTAATCACCAGTCACAAGCCAGTTGCAATAACAACAATAAAAAGTTGCCAGGGGAAATTGCTTCTGGAGAGACTGCAGCACTTAACAGTGTCAGATAACTGTAGTTCTATAGAACTCTAATATTAATTATCACAAGATGACTGCAGTCCAATAGACCATCTGTGTTAGTGTTACGTCCCAGCTCAGCTAGGGAAAGAGACGCACAAAAAAAAGGGGGGGGGACTCCACCACTTATTAAGTTGAACCACCAGCTTTATTGCGTGGTTTCTCAATTCACAATCACTTGATAACAAAAACACAAAATAACCAGATTACTCTGTCATAAATGAATAACTTAAATACTCTTAGCTTTTTCAGCAGAACCAACAACCAAAATAAAATAAAATAGAAAACCCAGTATAAACCACAAACAAGGACTCAAGCAACGTTCTCCAAAGTTAAACCAAAACACAATAATACGTTCACACTAAGTCCAGCACAAGTACAAATATAACCGCTAAGTCAAGAGTCCAGCAAGCGGAGGACAAGCCGTTCGGAGTAGAACAACCAGTCCTCCTGCATGAAAGCAGGTCGGGGATTTTATTTCCGGGTGCAGACGTAAGTCGATGGTGATTGGCTGAGGCCGCAGCGAATCCATTGTCCCACGTCGAAGGTGTGTACCTGGGCATCCAGTCTCCGATGAGAATCCTCCTCCCCCGGATTTGCATGTCAAAGTGGAAATCATGTGTTAATGACAGTGAGCGGCATCAGCCGTGACAGTTAGTGTTACCTGGATGAGAGAAAAGTTTCTACAACAAAATGAAGAAAAAACTGAGATCATTCTTTTTGGTATAAAAGGAAAGGGAGTTTTGTAAACTCACCCATGCAGGCATGATCTTTGAATAGGACTTTCCAAAAAGAGCATTAAACATCCACAGCTCATCCAGATGCTAACTGTAAACCCTGTTAATTGTCTCTAAATCTCAGAATGGTTTAGGTCCAGAACACATCTGTGATATGCTCAAAGAATACAAACCAAGCAGAGCTCCTAGATCCAAAGACTCAGGTCAGACCAGGGGTCTGGACCAGATGCCACCTTTCTCCTAAACGCCTGAACCCTGTTGCTAAATTGCTTAATCTGCATATCATCCAGCTCTGCCGAGGCCTGGTAACGAGCTATTCATTTGATTTAGATGTTGGACAAGAGTTGCACCTAAAAGTTGCAGGATGGTAGATCACATAGATCACAAGGGCTGGACTTGGGCAGCCCTGGTCCAGACTAAAATCTGAGAAGGAGCATTTAGCTGTTATGCTGCAAACAAGTGAAGCAAACTGTCAGTAGAGTTTAAACTTTCATCAAATATAGACACTTTTAAATCCAAATTAAAAACATTTCTTTCTTGTGTGCCTATAAATGACATCTGTATGGTAACTCTTAACTGATCTTGCTTTTAATGAGTTTAACTTAATTTATGATTTTATTGTGATTCTTTCTGTTTGTTGCTGTTTATTATTCTTCTTTAAATGCTTCTGTAATGCTTTTGATGTTTTTATGTGAAGCACTTAAAATTGTCTTACATGAAATACAAATACTATAAATACTGTAAAAATACAAATATGGTAATACTGTAATACTGTACAATTTGCTGTACAAATACTGTAATTTCGCTTTGCCCCTACTAACATAAATTTTCTGGAGGATGACACATTGTTTTTATATATAAATGTACTTGAGAACCCAAAGAGAACCCAGGCATGCACAGAAAGACCTGCAAATTTCACAAAGCCAGAACCTTGTTATTTTGATACAGTAGAAATCACCATAATACTTGTAGAAAAACCTATGTGATAAAAAATATTGTACAGAGCCTTCTTGGACAAATTGGACATCTTATACAAATTGAGTAGCATCGACTCCTCTATGATAGAAATAAAAACATATAAGAAGTGCTGGTAGGGATGCAATGAAAACTGACGGTTGTTTAATGACTGACTTAAAAGGGATTTATATAGCTGTCTAACTGGTAAAGAAGCATGGAAACTCTCTGCTTGGCCTATTATTTGCAAAAACCAAACACATTTATGTCTGCTCATTTTCATCTGACCATTATAAACAAATTCCAAATGAACCTTAGAAAACGAAGCCAAAATTAAGCTCATTAGGCGGTCAAATATCCTGAATGTGATGTGAAAGATAACAGCAGAAATATTAAACCTAAGCTTTGTTTCCCCTGAGATGAAGTTTTACTGATTAAAAGTCAACTCAGTAATTCAGTTACAAACCCCAATTACAGCAGACTTTGATTTTTCCTAAACTTTCCAAGCTTATGTTACACAGTAGGATTGAGTCTTTAGGTTAAACGTAACACCAACAAAATCCCCACTGCATGGTCTCTTTAAAATGCTCCACAGTAATTGCTCACTTATCTCAATAGCAGGTTATTTTAGTACCCGTTTTTATGACATTGTGGCAATAAAAGTGTTTTAATCCAAAAACAACACGGATCTAATTATTTTCATCCACAGCAATATAACCCAGGAGGAAAACTGAGACAAGCAATTTAAACTGAAATCACATCATAGCAAACTATATAAAAATGTCCCATTCATCTACACAAAAGCAATGAAGCAATGCTTTAAATCGGAGCATATAGTATTTCCACCCTGTAATCACCAGTGTATTTCAACTTGGCTCAGAGTTTAAATCTCATAAGGTTGTTCAGAACACTTATTTTCAGATCGATAGTGTTTGTGCCTCAGAGCCTGCCTTTGTGTCTCCGCGGTGCCCGGTCAGCTCCCTGAAGTTTGGTGTGTTTCATTAGTATGCATTGTAGCACCACATATACATTATAAGTCAGCTGCATATTGGCAAGACCCTCTACTGCTTCATTGTGCAGCTTTTAGTCAAGGTAGACAATCCGCTTCGATTACATTGTTAAAAACTGCTTCGCAGTTCACACTGGAGGAACAATAGGATTACCTGCACACATTGTAATGCAGCACAGAACCTTCCAATCAGAGGGTCATTATTAAGTTTACAATTTAAATTCTGGTGTAAAAGCCCCTCAGCCCTTTGCAGAAATGATCTAATCTCTGCTGTTGCTATTGAAAAACACTCTAGTTTGGTAACAAATCTGGGCTCAGTATCTGTTATGGATGGCTTCTCCAGATCTGTTTCTCTCCCCTGCATTTATTTAACTATTGTACTGAAACACCGTCACTGTTTTTACAGAACTACAAATACAGGAAAACAAAGACACACACAAACACATGGTGTATGCACACATGGTCATGCATTTTAGCATGAAGCATAGTAACAGTGGGACTTTGGTAGATTTTTAAAGGGGGAGGGGGGTGGAAGGTGCAACTGCCAAGCCCTGTGTGAGGCTTCACAAGTATACCACTTACATTTATAAATTGCTAAGAAGTGAGGCTTGTGTGTGTGTGTGTGTGTGAGAGAGAGAGAGAGAGAGAGAGAGAGAGAGAGAGAGCAAGAGAGTGAGCGAGCATAATGTGTGTAAGTTCTTTTTTGCTGCTGGGCTATAGTCAGCATCCCGTCCTGGTGAGTCAGGGTGCATGTCTGGACAGTGACATACAGAAACATTGACAGAAGAGAGGGAGAGGGCGGGCCTAGTGCATCATGGGAAATGTCCAGTCAGTGCACAGCTTGACACAGAACATGATGATTTTAGGTGGAGTTCAGCTTTGTGTGACTGAACTATTTCTTCAACAAATATTATAGAGTAATTATTATTTAAATAACCCGATATCCATTATTACCCTTTTTGTCCTGCAGCCAAGAGAAAAGGTGAGAGGTGATGTACACCCTGTGGGTCGTTAGTGCATCACAGGCCTAATGATCTAAGTTTACACTCATTTCTACTGCTAATGTTACTGGCACCATTTCCTTTGATGTATAAGAGGAAAACCCTTGTGGGCACAGAAAACTAAAATTAAACCAAAAGATCCCAGCAGATTCACGACTATAAAAAATGTCTCCCTAATTGTTTCTGTGTACTGTTGCTTCAGTGGCACTTGCATCTGAACGATGAGAAAATAAGGAAAACTGAATGCAGTTCAACTTGTTAAGGTGAAATTGATGCAGAGTTGATGGAAAAACATGATTACAGATTGATCTTCCAGTGAAGCATAATGTGACCAGATCATGCAATGCAGGTTTTAAGTACAGTAAAGTATTCATGTATGTTTATGAGGATATGTGAATTAGTTTCATTAAAAGAAGTCAAGTTGAAGGTTTAGCTGGACATTATAATAAAAATTATAATTCCAAAGAAATGAACTCTTATTGTTGAGGTTCTTTGGTTATGAATGACAATAAGTGCTGTTTGATATGGCCGGCAAAACATGAGGCTAAAGCATTAATGTCAAAGAGCCGTGACAGTGTCACACCAAATCATCTGAGGCTTTGTAGTCATATGATTTGATATATGGTGGAAAAAAAGACGTGGACAAAATTCAGAAGAGATTCTCACATTTTACAATAAAACGTCTCAACAGGCTTCTTTAAAGATTTTTCTTATCCAGACATGGAACCTGTTTTTAATAACAACTCTTCTTCTGTCCCCTCTTTCAGTTTGTTGAGATACATTCATCAGCAACTTGCATATTTGTTGTACAGTTTTTTTAAATCTTCCTGTCTCAATTTTTGAGCTTCATTTTCTCATTTGCTTTCTCTGACAGTGCAGTTTATCATATTTTCCTGAGGGAGTCATCGCAAAGGGATTATAAAAGTTAAGTCTAAGTTTAGTTTCTGCTTAGTGAACACTGTCTCTTCCAAAGGGCAGATTTGGATTTTTTGTAGCTTCTTTCATCCTTTAGATAGAAAATATATCTTTTATGTCCAATGTAAAATAAATAAGTAAAAATTTTATGGCATGAACATGCACAAGTTTTCTTTATAAATTAAATTTGAATACGTTTTCAAGGGAGTTTTAAAGCTATCCTCGTGTATCCTCGAAAAAACCTTGTGTCTCTAAAAATATAAATTTTCCACATTTAAAAAGCTACACGACCAGAGACGAGATGTCTCCTATTCTGTGGGAAGCCCATTTTCTCGAGGTTTCCACTTTTCATTACATATGTTTTCAGGCTTCATAATGATCCTGATCACTTGCCAGTCTTGTGTGATAATATGAGATGAGGCCTAACTCAGATTAAATTAATCGAACCTGTAAATGCCCTGCTTTGCACTGACGCCACTTTATAGAGTCTACGTTTAACATTTATTTAAGCCAAAATTATTTTTTAGAAATATTTGATTTTTCTGTGGCCCTGTGATGGACTGGAGACCTGTCCAGGGTGTACCCCGCCTCTCACTCGTTGTGAGCTGGGTTTGGCTCCAGCCCCCCCACGACCCCGTTCAGGGAAACACGGCAGAAAATAGATGGAGGATTTTTGTGTTCATGGCTTAGTTTTCAGTCTGCACTCTTATGTGAGAAACTCCAAAAGGTCCAGGTGGATACTTCCACAACCACCTGGATTAATTACTAGCTAACAGACCACAGTGTGTGAGACTGAAAGGTTGTGAGTCTGAGAAGGTGGTCAGCAACACGAAAGCAGCAAAAGGGACTACACTGTCACCATTTCTCTTCACGTACACCTCAGATTTCCAATGCAACAGCAGATCCTGTCATCTGCAGAATTGCACTGATGACTCTGCACTTGTGTGATGTATCGGTGATGGCAAGAAGCTGAGTACAGAGAACTGGTCTGTCAATTTCTGAGCTGGTGTGGAAACAATGAACTTATGTTGAGCACACACAAAACAAAAGACGGTAAATTTGAGATTTTACTTCATAAGTATGGGGATGGATTGGAAGCCCTGGTGTAGAAACTGGATGGATGGATGGATGGACTTCTTCAGGAAGCTGACATCTTTGAATGTGCGTTTGTCATCCATCTGTTGGAACAGCAGCATCAAAGAGACGTGAAACTGAACTAAATAATCTGTGCAAGGGGAAACTCGTCGGAGACGAGTGTTGCAACATGATGCTGAGGATTCTTACTACATTCTCATTATCGGATTAATGTATCTTTGAGATTATCTGTTTAACATGCTTTTGATCCTGTTCGGTTGGTTTGTGTGTTTTCTTTATGCTGAACCCTGAGGACGACACCTAAAAATACTGCACTGCTTTGCTTTAGAGGTTTTGCCTTCATGTTCCTAATTACTGATTAATGATTCTGTGGCAAATTTACCAACTTTGTTCCAGATAGACATCAAATAAAAACTTCTGTAAAAATGGGCTGTGATGGGTCTTCTAGGGTAGATGCAGGATTTTGTAAGATCTGACTCACTCTGGGTTTAAGTGATGGTGTTAAAATAGTTTTCTGTCCGTCTCCTACTCATTTACAGATTTAATCTTTAGGAAAGACTTTTAATTGTCTTTAATAATAAGAAGTAAAAGAGATTGAATGAAGTGGAAGAGAAAGATATCTGTACAGCATTCATTTTAATGAGTGACCCCTCCTCTTCTTCTCTGGCTGCCCTTTTCTTTGCCCGGACCTTTCTCACTGCCTTCCCAGGTCTCTTTTTTTGGCAGAAATTTCTTCGAGCTTTCACAGATGGCTGCAGCCTCAATATGAATATTTGATAGCCCCATATATCTCCCTTGAGGGTTGTGAAATATTAAAACATTTTCTGGTGACTGTTTGGACTTCTCAGATGTTTAAAAAGAAAAACAAATGGACATGCTGATGAGATGAAAAGAAATCACATGGAAGCAATGCTTTGTCTTTTTGGGGAGTTATCTACATTTTATAATGCTTTAGAAGGTTTGCTGCCGGGGACAGAGCCCAGGCTTTAGATCTGAGTATGTTTAGTGTGTTTTCACAGCTGAGAGTTGATTTACTGTACTTAGAGCGGGAACAATGAAGGTTTAGATGAGCTTAGGTTTATTTCTTTTCTATCCTCCAGTTTCTCTCTCAGTGAAAAGGACATTCAATGACTTTCTTCATCTCTTTCTCATAGCGGGATGCCAAAGGACAGTACCTGTTTGACCTCATCTGCCACCATCTCAACCTGCTGGAAAAGGACTACTTTGGTATTAGATATGTTGACCCAGACAAGCAAAGGGTAAGTGTTCAGTTTCTTAATAATCCACCTAACTGAATCCAGCAAAGTGACTCTTCTTCATTGTGTGTGGCTTTCTCTTTTTTACAGTTTATCCCATTTTTTTCATCCCCCAAAACAACTTATTTATTTACAGTTTATGAGCTGTAACATTTAAATTGACAAAGAAATAAATATAAAAAACTTCATTCATTCATTTTCCATACTCATCATTTAAGTATCAAAGTCTATTGAGGCAAAGTAAAAGCTTTACAGACTGTAGAACTATTACCAAGACACTCAATAAAGAGACAAACTAGACAAATAATCATGCAAACTAACAATTCCCAACCAAATTCCTATTTAATAATCCATTAAGACTTGCATGGTATTTGCGTAATTGGTTCAAAAGTAAATGAAGCACATCAGTGGTGCAAAATAAATCTCTTCATCCTCCTTAATAAGAATGCACAATAGCCTGGAATAGGAAGTAATCAGAAGCTCTGCATCCGCTGCTACTTTTATAAATCTGTTATAGATTTAGTTTCTGATAAGACCATAAAATATTTTATACAGTGTTGTACACTTTTCATCAAGAATAGCTTCTTTTAGCTTTCAGTGATCTCATGATCCACATGAATATGAGGAGAGGGTGGGCTACCTGTGGGTTAGTTATGGAAGCTGTTGAAAGGCCAATCCCTTAGATTGATATGAATATCCGTTAAAGGAATTAATGCAGTCCTGGGGGGAACTTGTAGGGCTTGAAATGATTATTTGTTAATTAAGCACTATTGAGCTGAGAATAGGATTACAAATGTTGTGAAAAGCATCCAACTGCTTTCCACTCAGAGTTCAGAGTTCTCTCTCAGAGTGAAGAGAGCAGCCAGCAGAGAGGTTAAAAAAAAACAAAAGAAAAGGATAAACTCCAACCAGGCTAACAAAGGCAGCAAAGCGCATTGCTGTTTTAGAGTTATTTACCATGACTTTGTGTGTCCTCATCTCACTGGGTAGTGTTTTATTGTTTTAAACACAGCAAGAAAAAGGAAGAAAAAACAAAAACATTCTTCTGTACTAATTTTCCAAGCAGCTGTTGCCTCTCTCTGCATGGTGGCTTTTGGACTGACTCTACAGAAACAAAGCAAGGAGAGTGATTCAACTGTGCTTTCCAGCTTATAGATTATAAATCATCATCCTCAGCTGCTGAGCAATCAGATGCCCAGACTGACAGTTCTGCTGCTTGAGTTCTGCTTCTGTCATAAAGGAGCAGGTCTTCACTTCTCATTCTTCTTTTTGCAGCACTGGTTGGAGTTTACAAAGTCAATTGCCAAACAAATGAAGTGTAAGTATGAAGCATGTCTGTTTGGGTTCAGATCTGATCATAATAAAAAATGGAAAACAGCAACACATCAGTTGTGTCCACACACATTTGTTCTAAGGAAATGCTTAGGTTACCTAGAGATAGTGATCCTTTATGTCTTCTAATTCTAGCCCAGCCTCCATTCACCATGTGTTTGCGTGTTAAGTTTTACCCGCCCGACCCTGCTGCTCTGAAGGAGGAAATCACAAGGTAAGACTGCAGGTGGAAGACAGTGAGGTTTGTTCCATTACCTTTATGAGTGTGCATTAACAATTATTACCGTAATTCAAGTGTCCCTTGTTCATGCACTGCACCAGACTTAGTTTATGCTTGTACCTGGTACTCACTACCTACGTGAGAGGTGGATGTAGAAAAACAGGACCATGTACTGTGCTTCGGTACATTCCCCCACCTGTATGCCAGGGGACCCAACAGCCACCAACAAGTGATGCTTGTTTTTGAATGAGCTGGGAGGAAACATGGTGAGCCACATAATGTAGCAGAAGCCAAGCTTTGTTGAAATAGTGACTGCTGGACACAGAGGCCAGCTGGAAGTGAGCGAGGCAAGCGGCCGCCAATAACAGCCGGGTGGAGGAAAAAGTGGTTTGCAGAGAGAGAGCCTGAAGCACCTGCTGCTTGAGCCTCAGGATGCATAATATGAGTTTGTCACATTCACTTTGCAGCTCCAGGCTTGGACTGATTAATAGAATTTTGTCTTATAACGTTACAAACTCAACATAACATTTATTTTCCAGATTGTTGCACCCAGTGCTGTTTAAGAAACCACTCTTCCCATGCCATTACAACTGATCTGCTCTTCTTCAAGAGCTTGCAATGTGGATGTTCAGGAGGCTGTCCGCTCTGTGATTGCACACTTATAAAGCAGCATCAATCTGCAGCCACAACTTTTTTCCTTTTGTAGGAGGACTAAACTTGGTTAACAAACTTTGGAATTATTTGCAAACATTAATTTACGGCTACAAATTCTTTAGGACTTTATATTGACCCCATATGTACAGACTGCAGGCTGCTGTTAGGGGTGACTCCTAACAGCAGCTTTGGATGGGTCGTGAGAAAAACTGCTTTCTAATCTCTTCTCCATTTTCCTGGTCTTTCATCTCATCACACAGCCTTCTCTTTTTCTCTTCTTTTACTTTGAGTCTGAAAAAAAAGCCATACAGTAGCCATATTACCTCATCGTTCACAACTGTTTCCTCGTATTTAAAACGTTACAAAAGGTGTTGAAGTTGCAAAGATCCACACCTTTAATTTCATTCATTCATTCAGAGCTCAACAGAAGAAATTTATGTGCAATTTCTCATCAGTCAAAGCATGATCAAGACCCTCACAACTGCTAATCTGTATGTGGCATCCTTGACAGCTGAACAAACTGCTGAGAGGAGTGCACATATCCCTGTACATCACATGCCTCGTCTGTTGCCATGCAATGAAATCTCTTCTTTGCAATCAAGCTCTTGTTGGTGGAGCAGAGCGCTGGCAGGAGAGTCCATCCATTCTCCATCCATCTGTTCTGACTGGAGGCTTTCACGGGCTTACAAATACACAGCAGATACAGATATTTCACAGCTGCTTTTGTTTGATTTGATAGGAATTTCACTTGGACTCTGTGATGCATTTTACAGCTTTATGCTGGCATGATGAGTTGGCAAGACAAGCAATAAACAAGGGTTTGTAGACACAAATATACATATATCCAGCGGGTAATTTTTTTTTTGCAATTTATATTACAGACAAGAGTTAATCAGATCAGGTGACAGTCATGAGTAATCTTCACTGTAAAGATGCTTAAACCTGTGTTTACTATGCTCTGGTGAGGCTTTGTGCTGACATTTATTGCTTTGTGGTTTAGAGAGTAGCTGAACCATATGGGTATAAAATTAATCATTGACACACAAAAGGTGATATGAAAACGTTCATGGATATAGTAGAGAGAAACTGATGAGTTACACCAAATGGATTTCAGAAAGGGCCTGTAGTAATATTTATTTTTTATTTTACGAAATTGATATTTGTTAGTTGCCGTTTTGCCTCAAGTTAAACTTCATGATAGTTTTGATTTTTTTCAAAACTGTTATGGTGAATGTGTAACTGAATATGTTGTTAAAGAGCCAAAACATAAGAGGAATTGTAATGATGGCATTTATGTTAATATCCATGCTTTAGAATGACAAGCAGCCTATCTTTCCTAATTACAAACACGGCCCTTACAGCTGCCCGTAGCTGTCATCCTTACTTTTACAGAAAATAAATCACAAATCCTTTTTTAAAAAATATTTCTCCTCCCTGACAGTCTCTAGGGAAGCGTTACTGTTAGACTATGACCATCCACAAAGTGTTGACATTAAATCCTGTATCATTGTGATGAACATAGTCGGCTTCTCTTTCTTCCACTCCACAGATATCTTGTCTTCCTGCAGGTCAAAAGGGACCTCTACCACGGCCGTCTCCTCTGTAAAACATCTGATGCAGCTCTGCTGGCTGCCTACATTTTACAAGGTAGCTTAAATGGCTATTTTTGGCATCAGACCAGGCTAATTTGCTTGTTGCCAGCTGGGTCCCATACAGGTGTGTTTGTGGAAATGTGGGAATAGAATGTGCTCAGACACAAACTAATTCTATTGCTAGCTGATGCTTGATAGAAACCTTGGGAAGTTTGGGAGTGTTTTCATGCTGGAATGAGGGGGGAAAGTAATGTTGGTTTTTAATTTTACACAACTGACAGTTTTCCCTCCTGTGAGTGTTGACCCTTTAACATGCATAGATAGTTGTAAATAATTATAATGTTATGTCTTCCAGCCATCTATTCGTCCAGCATTTTGTCTCTTCATCTTTGTCTGAATATAAATGTTCTTACTCTGTCCCTATGGTTCTTAAGATGGCTAGTTCATGTATTGGAATTCATTAACTTCTGACTGTAGTCATTCACAGCTGCAGATCATTTGTTCAGCAGTGCTAACTGCACCAATTGAAGGTAGTCCAAATTGGTGGGGGAAGGTACAAATGCAGTGTGGTTAAATTATTGTATCCTAAAGAGACTGAGGAAATGGTAATCAACTTGTATTAAAGGCTTAAGGGAAATGCATTAGATCCATAAGTGTTAAATGAGCAGAGGATGATGACTGCAACAGCCCAACCTTAATTATTAATTATACTGGCTAAATTAGCTTTAAATGCTGCTTCAGCATGCAACTACATACAGAAGTTAAAGTGAAGTATAATTTTACATTGGTTCGAGAGTCAACTCATTATGCCAACTCATAAACAGTAACCCTCAACCTGTTATTTTTTTATCTCTTATTTTCTTTTGTTTGATAAATCTAGCTGAAATTGGTGATTATGACCCTGGGAAGCACCCCGAAGGCTACAGCTCTAAGTTTCAGTTCTTTCCTAAACACTCAGAGAAGCTGGAGCGACGGATTGCTGAGATCCACAAGACTGAGCTAATGTAAGGGGTAACCTATCGGGATTCCTGCCCAACTGTGCACACGCTCCCTTTCTAAAACAATAGTCTCTAAACATGCAGTTAAAATTCACTGTAACTGACAGATATTTATGATGTGCAAGAATGCAACTATATCTCAGCATCTGGAGATCATTTTAATCCTACACTGCCATCTATTGCTCATTTCCACCTTTTACTTAGAATTAAATATATATTTTCTGCAGTGGTGTCAGCAAATGCAAATGTTTTGCCAAAGCCTTTTTATAGATTATTATGATAGTGCTGGCATAAGTCAAGTTTACAAAATAAATGCCTGATTAAGTTGATAAAAATTACCTAATTTTTATACGGTTTGCATCCATTTTCTCTTTTGACATACTTTACCAGTATTTATTCTGTTTGATTTTCACTAAAATATATTAACACTCAGTTAATTTCTCAGAGGTCAGAGTCCGGAAACGTCAGAGATGAACTTTCTCCAGAAGGCTCAGATGTTGGAGACGTATGGAGTGGACCCTCATCCTTGCAAGGTAGCATTTACAAAGCATATTTCCTAATATAAAGTTATAATGATTTTTTTCTTGGAGTACGTTAATGATATTTCAAGTAAATATAATTTCCTTGTGATTTTAACTGTGGACTGTTTTACTTTATTTAAAATAATATTTCTCTGTCCTCTTAGGATGTTTCTGGGAACCCAGCCTTTTTGGCTTTCACTCCTTTTGGATTCACTGTGCTGCAAGGAAACAGAAGGATCCATTTCCTCAAATGGTAAGAACAAATGAATGAGCTCAACATAATATTCATTATTTTGGGTCTATTTATTACATATGGAGACATATGTAAACACTTTTAATTTAAATTCATCTTATTTTTTAAGGTTTCACCACAACATGTCCAGTTTTACGTCTATGTAAAGTTTAACTGAGTTAAATCTTTTGTTTCCCGTTTCAGGATCATTGTCTTTGCTATGAAACCCAATTTCACCCAAGCTTTATAAATAGCTTCCAATTTGACTAGATCATTAACTTCTCGGTTGTAAAATAGACCAAAATAATCATGCAAAAATAGTGTTTTTTCTTCTGAGCATTGTGTGATCCAACTGTCTTGAATATTTCATAATCGTTATTATGTTGTTACAGTGTGTTACCATGGTGCCAAAGAGGATAGAAAAAATTATATATATATATATATATTTTTTTTTTCAGATTGATGTGTTCTTTTAATTCATTTTTTCTATCCTCTTTGGCACCATAGTAACACACATCTGTACTCTTAACACCACCAAACTGACTAAACTTCTGTGTTTATAAAAGGGTCTCACTTGCATTTGATCAGCAGCTATTTACAGCTATAACTTTGTTTTTTGTTAAACACATGATGTAATGTATTATGTCATGTGTTGATCTTTATATATTTGCTTATTTTTATGCTGAAGAACAAGAATATTTTTATTATTAATTGTTTAATTGTTAAGAGATTATGCTTTTTTCACATTCTCTGCATACAGAATCGATTTATTTGTACCGTTTTATAATAGTGAACATTGTTGGGTATGTTACATAACTTTCTGTCACAACTGATGCAACATCTTTCTTCTCTTCTTGTCTTTCACTTCTTTTTGTGTTTCTCTCATTCTATGTGCTTTCTTACTTATCTCCACCAAGGTGGTTAGTAAGCAATGCCCACATTTACCTCTGTTTGGTTGTCTGTTTGTTACTTTGGCCATAAAACTACTTAGTAGAGTTTCTTTCTGTGGGAATGTGTTTTGGTCCCACTTGGATTCCATTAAATTTCAGGTGTGATCTGAAAGAAATTGTCAGCACAGGATTTTTAAAGGATGCTTTACCATTGCCAGATACAGAAATTGTGTAACATTATTTTTATGCAACATTATCAATATGTAACATTATTAATATCCAAAGCAATTATACTCATATGTCCAAATGGTTTGGAAAATATATGCATGTTAGATTAAACCTCTTGTAGGAATTATAATAATCCAGTTTCATGTTGCGTAACATAAGTAGAAAAGCACTTGGAGAGCAGCAGCTGCTGCTAAGCAGCTCATTCCCTCCCATGTTGTAAATAATCCTTTTAAAAGTTAGCTTTTGGAGGTCTGCACTCTCCAACTGCTTTTCTTATTTTGTAATGTTTTTATTTTCTCTTTTTCCTCCACTATTTGCTCTATTTGTCTTCTACCTTAGGGAGGAGGTGACCAAACTCAAGTTTGAAGCAAAGACATTCCATATTTATGCAAATCAGAAGGAGGTAATATATAATTATATATAAATAAAACTTATAACACTCCAGATATATTTCCATATTGCTATCTGATTTTCTCTTAAAGAGTACATTAGACTGTTATCTGTTGGCTGGTTGATATTTTGCAGCTTTTGTATATGATAGAGATGCTTAAAATGCCTCATTTCCTAGTTAATAAAATACAAATTCTTAATATTATTTATGTACAGCTAAATTTTTTTAGTTTTTGAGTAATTCATGACTGTAAGATTTGGACCGAAATATGCTGCAAGTCTTTTCCAGATGGTCTCCTGATAAGACTGCTTGTTATAATAACTTGTGCAACATGAGCTGAGGTGCCCGGATCTGTTACAGGACAGGAAGATAATACTGACTTACTTTGCACCTACACCAGAGGCCTGTAAGCATCTGTGGAAATGTGGAGTGGAGAATCAGGCGTTTTATAAGTGAGTAAGAAGAGAAACAATAATGAATGGACAAATTATTTATATTTGTAATTATAAATATATACATTTTCTTCACTCACAGGCTGGAGAAGTCGAGTCAAGTCCGTACTGTGTCCAGTAGTAATCTCTTCTTCAAGGGTAGTCGCTTTAGATACAGGTGTGTAATTAAAAGTGTTTTTGCACACGTTATAAAGTAGATCGCTTACAGAAATGGACATACTTGCAAAAATAGTACCTGTGGTACCTTCATCATTTCTTTTCTCATCTCTGTGTTTCTCAGTGGAAAAGTTGCAAAAGAAGTAATGGAACAAAGTGCCAAAATTAAGAGAGATCCCCCTGAGATCCACAGGTCCCAGCTGCTGCTTTTATTCAGTTGTGCAATGCTTTAACTTCAGCTTTGAAAACACTTTTGTTACAGTTATTTGTTTGTTTTTATTTTTCTCCCAGGGCTGGCATGGTGCCCAGTAGGAGCTGTCCGTCTATAACCCATGGTCCTCGTCTGACCAGTGTACCCAGAACCCGGCGGAGAGCCGTGCACATCTCCATAATGGAAGGTAAAAATCACACACATTCACAAAAGCACAAAGTGTGTCTTAAGTATCATCTCATCCAGAAATTGTTATGGATTAGATGAGTCGTCTCAGGTAGGATCATTAATGTCTGACAGATTTCTTCTTATTGTGTTAAAATACAAAAGGTACACAGATGTTTTAATACCAATCAAATTTAGTTATGCTTGATGAATGGAGGACTGGATGAAGAGACCTGTTACTAAACGACTCATCACAGATTTTAACCAATCACCCTGACGGCAGTGGAACTGATTTACCGGTACTTGTGTTGATGATACCATCTTTATATTTCAGTCAGCCTTTTATTACCAAATAGTAAGGCCAAAGTAGCATTGTATCCCTGAGAGGTCTGTCCTCTCCAAAAATGTGTTTAGCATGCAAATGACCAAAGAAGCATTCATTTTTTATGTACGCTTTACAAATAGTGTCACGGTAGTGAAGAGCTCTGTGCTCCAGCGTTGGACTGAGTGGTCCTGCACATATTCCTGTTCTAAGCTACTTCTAATATACTTATTCATGCATTTGCTAATTCAGTTACCTGCTTTCTAAAACAGGATGAGCACACACAAGCACAAGTGCACTCGCTTGGCTGAATTGTTATTGCTGAAGTTATGATATGGATGTAACACCTGGTAAAATAAAGTCACTTTAATAAAAGTGATGAAGTACATGGTTATGGTGGAAGAGGGCTCTGACTTACTCGTATGAGAGTTATGTCTTTCTTGCTAATATTGTATTAAACTTGAGTGATCAAACCTCTCACTGTCCAGGAGGTTGTGAATCACTGCCTTTAGTGTGATGTTCTGCTGTGGATTATGAATCCATAGCACATGTGGAGTACCTTGTAGCACTCTCACCCAGTTTTAACACATTGGAAACATTTTCCTGAATGGAGACAATAGACTGCACTAAATGTCTCTCTGTGTCAACAGCCTCCCCTACTGAGTGCCAATCACACTGAGTGTTTGTAGTTTAGCTTTCTGTGTCTCTGATCATTTTTATAAAGCAAACACACACACACAAGCTAAAGCTCGCCCATCAGACTCTGGCCTCAGGCACTGTTTTGTCACGAGAGAGCTATTTTGTCAGTTTATAAAGGGCACTTACTGTCCCCCCCACTCCTCCAACTGGCTATTAACCTTTTGCCAGGGCTTCCACTGAGAGCAAGTTTGCTCTCAGTTGATCAGCTTGATCAGATTAATACTCTTTACAAAAAGTTCATTAGCAACAACCAAGGTAAACCTTCCTTTGTAAGGCCAGGTTTCCTCTTGCCGTGGACTTGTGCAGGAAATGATGTTACACTGTAATAACGCAGCAGTGACAAACGAACCCCGAGTGTTTTGTCCTGTTGCTCTGTCTGCCTGGTATTTCCTCTGGTAATAATATCTCTGCCTGAAAATAACTCCTGCTGTCAGGAGTCCATAGCATGTGTCACAGCCAACAGCAGGGAGGGAGCGATGTGAACTGTGGTACGAGTGGACTGCATTCCTTTGCCTTGTCTTGTGCTCTCTTTGTGCTCTCCTATTTGTCTGCTGCTGTCAGCCTGCCTGCCAGTATGTATGAGCCACCAGTCTGAGAGTGAAACGCTGCTTTGATAACCAGCTACAGCTACAGAAAAAGACAAAAAACTAGTGGACAGATAAAGAAGAGGTCGTTTGAAAACAACCTAGAAAAAGAACTGTGTGCCAAGGTTAAACTGTTAGGTTTTTGTGTGGCTGAATCATGGTCAAGTGTCTGATCCGGATCAAGACCAAGGTGAATGTTCACTTGCGTATGATCAACCACTGTTACCGTGATGTGAAGGTGCGTGTGCTCTCACTGGGACCCAGGCTTTTGGGTAAAGCTCTGGGGGTCCTACCACTCTTCCCTGCCCTCCCTGGAGGTTCTTCTATCCCAGGCTCTGGTCCCAGTTTGGGACCGAGCTCCAGAGCCCCTTCCAGGCTAGCGGTCCCACCTACATTCAATGGGGGCAAGCAGCCACAAACCAGCTGTTCAGGTAAAAAGAAAAAAACTGTATGGATTTTATTTAGAAAACTGAATTTTATAGTCACTTATAGCATTTTCATGGTTGATTAATTTGTCTTAGTATTAGTCAGTGTGAGGTCTAAAATCCATCATTGAAATAAGAAAATCTTTATAAGTGGGAACTGAGGAAGCACAAGGGGGGTACTGGGACATTGTTCCTCTGTTTCTTGCTTGCTTTAAGGTTAGATATGCTACACATAAGAGTTTCAGTTTGGCAGTGACTACATTACATGAGGAAAGGATCCAGTTGGAGGAAAGATTGTGATTGGCTTGCTAATATAAGCCAGAATTAGAAACTGGCTTTGTCTTGTGTTATATTTTTCTAAAACCATTACAGGTTGGATGAATTTATTCTGAGCTGGTTGTGTGATATACCAGTTTGAACGTACTAATGAATCACACATTTCCATACCTTAAAAGGATTATTAATTTTTTTTTTGTTGCTGTAATTGTTGTTTTGTTTCTTGTCGTTTTTACTTGGCAGTGACTTCAGGCAGGTAAATACCGTTATGCACCAAAACATTTTTTTTATTGATGTGTCCTCTTTAAGCGGTTCCTCAGACACTTTATCTGGATGGTAGTTGCTGCATTAGAAAAAACATTAAATGTAAGGTCATTATTTCTGTTTACTCATTCATTCATCCAATGATACTTTCCATTTTCACCTCTGCCAAGGAGGTTATGCCAGCGTTGGTTGGTTTGTTTGTTTGCAACACAACTCAAAAGGTTATGAACAAATTTTGAATATATTTTCAGGAAATGTCCGTTCTAGGACAAGGAACAGGTGATTAAAATGTGGAGGTGATCCAGATCACCATCTGGATCCAGGAATTCATTTAAAGGATTCTTTATCATTGTGAGAGAAGGCTGTTTTTAGCTTATGTATATATAACTCCATGAAAAATGCTCAGATTGCTTGCCAAAAAAATTCTAAGAAATGTAACAGTATGATCTGGATTGTGCCAATAATATTTTGCATATTACGATCCGGAACATGAGAGAAGCAGGGGGGACTGTGTGGCCTGGCGGAGGTCTCTCAGTGTTTTTCTACTTGCTTCTACTTAAACCAGCCAGATTTTGCTGATCATAGATCATAATTCATGATCACCTCCCAATACAATGTCTTGTCATATTTATTACAGATTTTACACAAAGGTATAATGGGATAAGTGATGATATTTTAGATTTAAAAGATTACTGTAACATAATCTGACTGGTTTTTTTTTTTACACTACAGCGTCTTCACAGATATTTATGTCAATTTGAACAGACTGATCAATGCAGTCATAAAACAATGAACTGGTAATTTGATCTTTACCCTCCAAGATCACCAATGAACCAATTTATCAATTGGAATTAAATCTGAACTTCTAATTAGTCTTCTTATCACCTCCAATTTCAGATCAATGTTGTTCCCTGTTCTAATCATCTCCATAATGCTGTACTTTGAATAATGGTTAAATAATGCACTCGTGTTTCCAGGCTTAGAGTCTCTTCGAGACAGTGCCCACTCCACGCCTGTGCGCTCCGTCTCCCACGGTGACTCCTTCATGTCTTCTCGGGGCCAGATGGTGGATGGCAGTGAGGCGAGTACGTCGGCGGTGATTTCTGACGAGGCATACAATCCCTCAGACAGCGTACTACCCACGCCTGTGGCAGAACATGGGATGGAGATGCCTTTGGCTCGTCACCTCAACGGCGCACCCTGCAGCATCGATGAGGAAAAGGAGTCAGAGGCGGGGGTGATGAAGGAGGGGCAGGCAGTGGAGTTCAGGTCTGGCAGGAGAGCATTGGGTATGGTCAGAAGCAGGCCATCACCACCTAGTGACGTAGAGGAGCTCAACAAGTTCATCCTTAGTGTGTTGCGTCTTTTCCTGGTTACCATTGGACTCCTGTTCGTCCTACTGCTGCTCCTCATCATGCTGACTGAATCAGATCTGGACATTGCCTTCCTGAGAGACATCCGCAAGACACCCGAGTTCCAGCAGTTCCACTTTGAATATTTCTGTCCTCTGCGGCGCTGGTTTGCCTGTAAGTTACGGTGGTTAGGAGGTTTTCTCGTCAGCAAATGAAGTCAATGAACAGACTGAATGCAGGCCTCCGATGATGATGATGATGATAATGGTGATGGTGGGACATGTTTACCAGACATGTCAGCAAATGGAGAAGACAATGGAAAAAATGACAGCCTAGTTTATAAGATCAACTCTGCTTTTCCTGGGAAAGAGTCCTGTCACAAGCCACGAACTGCCGTGATTATAATGTAGGACTACCACTATGAAGATAATAAGTCACATTTTACGTTAGAAATCCAGGTCATCTCAAGGTATTTTATTTTTACACAAAGTCACAGTAGCTACGTGTAATTCAAACTCTGATAGATTTCACTTTTCAAGCAGAGATCATAGTTGCCTTTATTTTTCTATTAATTTATATGTTGTAACATTAATATTGAACAGAAGGACCTGAAGTTTGAACTTTGTGTTATTCAGGAAGAGTTAAAGTTCTGAGAGAAAACAAGAAGGGAACAACCTTGTTCATTTGCTGTTATATTAAAGCAATCAGTGGCTTTCCTGAAGGTTAAACATAAGTATGGTCATCATTTGGAGATTGACCATTTTGTTGGGTGTCGGAGAATGTGAAAATCATGTAAGCAGCACGTCTTCAAAGCAGATGTGTTCAGAGTGTGATGATACTTGGTATTTTATTGTATTTATTTCTAAAGCAGATGCAAATACACTTTATATACTTTCTTCAACTCACCAGATCTGGTATGGAACTAAATTAAAACTTTTATAAATAAATTAAACAACTGCTAACGGTTAGTTGCAATAGCTTTATAATGTGTGTGATGTAAGTGCTGCCCTGTCAGGGGTAGGATAATTGTTTTTGAGGTAAGCTAACTTTGTTTGTAGTCTGGCCATTGTTAGATGTTGTCACATTACCAGTTTTGTCCAAATCACTAAGCCTGATGAAGCTGACAGTAAATCGGGCCTTCTAAGAGTCATGTGAAATAAAAACCTCAAAACTAAACCTTTTTTTAAATTCTATGCTTTTACTAACAGGAGATGACCTGGTCTTTAATATCCCTTAAATGGGAGAAAATAAAACCTCAGATGAATAACACTTCATATGTTATACCACTCATATTTAAATAGACAAAAACTCTGCAGCTGCTATGCTTCCACAAGCATTAAGAAGCAGCCCAGAGCTGCAAATCAAATACCGGTACACTAGATTAATTGATCATCAGCAAGTGCGAGCATTGCTGGTTTGGAACAATCACGCTTGTATTAACAATGTCAATGAGGAAACGCTCCGGCAATTATCCTAAAGAAGTAATTCAGCAGTTTCAGCACTATCCAGATTGCACTACACCTCAGCAGTCTGAACAGTTATTTTGTCCTGTCCTGTTTGATTTCTTGCCTGCGTTGCTCTCACTCTCAGATATTAAGCGTCTGCTAAATGACCGTAGGATAGAACTGTAGAAATAAACCTGGAACGATGCCTCAGGTCATTTCCAAACAGTTTATTCTGCATTGTTCTGTATTTAGAAAGTTTATGTCGAGGCTGAAAACATTCAAGACAATTTATAATCTTCCCACATGGTGACATTGCATCAAGTTTATCAGCCCATCAAAAGGTCTGACCATGCAATGCTGCGAAAAACTTTAGCCCAAGCCTTTTTGTTTGCAGGAATCTGAACAACCTAGGCCATCTGGACCAGGTGAAGATATGTGGATGTAATCCACAGCAACAGACTTCACAAATACCAAATTCAACTATAATTATTAAGCACAGTGTTGGAGGATTGACCACAAGACCTGGACAGTTTGCAGTTGTTGAATCAATCACGTCTAACCAAATAAAGTTAGTGATGAATGGTAATAATAGCTGTAGCAGAAAATAACCAAATGCCTGCAAACCTCAATAAACGTGCAACAGTTGATCCAACATTTCTCTATAAGCAGAGAGAGACAGACTGATGACATCATACAGAGAGTAATTGCTGCTAAAGATGGTTTAACAAAAAAAATTTGAATCATCAATCGGGGAGACTACTTGCACACAAAGTAAAAAAAAAAAAAACAGAATAAAATACCTGCATTGTTGTTCAACCTGAGGTCGTATTTCTATTTAAGACCTGCTAAGGATGCAGAAAACTAGAAAAGAGGATTATTTTCTTTTCACATGACTCTAATAAATAATGGACGTTAGAGGTTTACACTTTGTCAAAAAGCAGCCAAATAACACTAGTGACTACAATCAGTTTGTGTGTGTAAGGGATCATTTGTCACTTTGCTGTAGTTACTTTTACAGTAGATATAACAGGGATGGGACAATGTGAGCTAGCACTGTAGTAGCAAAGTGTTTGGTTAGTTCTTTAACCCATAAGCAGTAGAAGGGGTTCATCTTGATGTGCAATACTGTTGATAATATAAGAAAAAAGAACAAATCAAAGGGATTGTTATTTTATTTTACCTTTGTATCCCCTGCAGTATATCTTATGGTTAAGAATTCATTTTTAGTTTACAACCTTTCTTGTGTGATTGGTTTAAGTTTAGCTGCGTAACTGTGTTTAGACTTTGTGTTTGCATCTATTTGTAAAAGCTGAATTCATGTTTCTTATTTTGTGCAAACTGCTGTCCTGTTAACATATTGATTCCTTACGGTGATTTTAATGTGTTTGAAACATTGTTTTACAGTGAATATCCAGGTCTCAGCCCTGCACTCACCTATAAGATAGCCTAAGATAAGTTATATTTATGTCCTATACTGCAAAACCTTCATTACACCTACCAAAGAAACCTCTGTTCTCATAGGTTAGTGTTTGCATCAACTGATGGAAATGCTTATGCTCTTCTCAACTTCAGCCTTATTATGTGTATTTTACAAACTGACTACTGTGTGTCTTTAAAATCCAGAGCAAGTCACAAAAATGTCGACGGTTAAGTATTTTTCATATCATCAACGCTACAGATGGACGCTCAGGAAAGGCATTTCTGTAGAAGACAGGTATATCAGTGTTAATATGGTTAATCAACAGGTTCACCTTAAAAATGTTGTAATTAATGTATTTACAGTTAAATCTGTTAATGAATCTGTTTGCATTTGTATGAAGTGTGAAAAAGTAGGAATACTCCAACTTCTGCTTCCCTTTTTCCCATATTTTGTTTATAGAAAGAATTCATAGAATTAATTATCAAGCTTCAAACTCTTATTTTATAAAAATCACCAGAAACATTAATAATCTCTTCTTTTCCCCTTTTGGGGAAAAAGATTATTTATTCAAGGTTGCATAAAGAACAACAACCACATAATATTTTGGTTTTTGACAAACATGAGGTGGTACTCAACCATTTTTTTTTGTTGGGAGGACTAGAAATGTGTTTGTGTGTGTTGAGGGGGCAGTCATTTTGTTTTTATCAGTTTTTTTAAGTGTAACAAAAGGGAAGACCTTTTTATTATAACCAATATCGCTGCCATATCTTACTCTGCAAGTACTTGACTGAATTCAATTAAATAAGTGAATTACAGCTCATTTTAATTCATTATAACTTGGCTGGAAATTTTTGCGGTGAATGAAAATCAGATTATTTTGCTTCGTTTATTTGCAGTGGGTCATAAACAGAAGTAGCACTTTTTATTGCCTGGATTTCTTGTTTGTGCAATACTTTCTGAATGAGGTGTGAACGTTTCACTTAAGCAACTGTTTTCATGTGAACAGGAACAAGGTCTCATATGTTCTTCACATAAGCTTCCTTCCTGTAACAAGGCCTTGCACATGGCAACGTCTCTGTAAGCATGCGTTTTGCATTTATTACCTCCAAACTAGACTGCTTATTTCTAATCATCGAATTAAGACTGGTGTAATCTATAAATAAATATCTATTCTTTACATCTGGCAACTTTTCTGGTTTTATACATTTGACTCTGAATGCACAAGGCAAAAGAAAAATGTCTGAAAAAAAGAAACCATTCTGGAGGGGGAAGTTGAGACTGTGTCTTTTTATACTGCTGCCCTCTTCAGGTGATATAGATTAACACAACTGATAAAACCATTTTTCTGCTTTTTTTCCCCCAGGAGTTGCAACAGAAGAAAGGATCAAAGAACACATTGTACAATCTGTCCTTTTGCTGTGACACAACTCTTACAGAGAAAACCCATTTAGATATTTATATAATGTGTTTAAACATTCACTTAAGGAAAGTATAGGAATCACCCAAATTAAGAGAACTTGATCTCAAACTAAAGATGTTGCAGTCTGACCTACATACTAGTGCTGTTAAAAACATCCCAACCATTATGGAAGGCAGCATTATGCTTTGTGCTGGAAGATGAGGAACAAAAAGAAGAAATGGTTCAATTTAACAACAAAAAAGTACAAACATACACGTGTCACTTCATACCACAGACCTCTGAGGCAGAATGCTGTTCAATGTGCAACCACACAGCTCAAGCAGTTCTGCACAAAACGGATCCCTGTCCTCTTGTGCAGATCGGTAACGGTGCAAAGACATGCAAGCAGATTTAACATAAACATATGCAGCATTTTCCATTTGCATTTGAGTTTTATACTCATTAACACATTAACTTGTTTTGCATAACAAGTCAAAAAAGGGAGGAAAACAGTGATAATCTGACATTTGTAGACTAAAACAAATCTACATACAAACTGAAAGTTAATAAATTTATTTGATAAAAACATGAACAAAAATGTACATACTATCAATTTAAACTGGATCAAATGATGCTGGGATGCACTTTGCAACATTTACAACAAGTCAAAGACATTTCAGATGAATATTAGTCTAACAACCATTTCCTGATACTACTAAATATAGCAATGTGGATTTTTATGAAATTAAACAAAAATGTGACATTATCGACATAGAACCATGAGTTTGTATTACAATGGATATATCTAACGTATTAGTATCTTACTTGTTACAGAATAATTGTAATGAATTAAAGCTGTAAAAGGTGCAAAAGCAAAAACGAATAGTTTGTTAAATCTGGCTGAATGAGATGAGGGACGATTCTCCTGGGTTTAACTGAAGACATGCAGGCGTCCTGATGCATTTCCACCCAGCAGGGCATTCCTTGTGGGGTGGAAAGCAGTGACAGACAGAACTGTGTTAAGGTTCTCATCTGTAAAAGCATGCAGGGGTTGGCCACTTTCATGAAACACCTGCACCCTCCGAGGCTTCATCATGCTCCCCACGACAAAGCAGTCTTCCCGTTTGGGGTCCCACACGGCTGACAGCTTAGACAACCAGCGGCCTGTACGCATGTCATGTCTGCAAAGTCAGGCAGGTAAAAAAAACGTTGCAGAAAAATAGAATGAAATCAGGATGATGCGATATGTAAAAATGATAAGCAATTTGGTAAAGTATGTACCTGACAGTCACTAGCAAGGGAGATTTACTAGTCATAGCAGTGGTGTCATATATCCTGCAGTGGAAAAAAAACAAACAGTAAAAGTTCAGACAGGTGTCAACCCCAGTAAATATAAACACAATTACTCCAGTTACTAAATAAAGCTTCACCTGATGTGATTATCCATACAGGAGGTGAGAACTTTGTTTCCAGTACAGGGGGAGAAATAAGCACTGGTTATGCTTAAATTGTGACCATGCAACTGAGAGACTGCCTGGCTTTTGGTCTTCTTCAGACATCGGCTGTCGTATATACTCACCACCCTGCACAATTAACATGTTTAAACAACAACACTATATAGACACGTGTGAACAGGAACGGAAGAGTGAGCTGGCATTCAGCTATACCTGCTTTCTGCTACTGCAAAGTACTGCATCTGGACGGGGTGGACGCTGACACAACGCAGGGTCTTGGGGTCCATTGAATGGACTGACTCATGGGAGTTTCTTTAAAAAGCAATTCAGTTATTTCAGAAAATATTTCCAACAATCATCATCGTCAATTCAAAACAGAATCTGCTTACCCTGGGGTTCTTCTATCAACGATAGCTACCTCCCCATACCAGTTCCCGACTACTAGTGTTGTGCAGTCATGTGACATGAAGTCAAACGTTTTAAGGCCGTCTTCAATATCGTAAACCTGAAAGGATGTACATACTCATTTATGACTTTCCTCTGGGAGAAACCAGCACAACTCAAAGAAATAGGGAAGAAAATACGGCGGACAGCTGAGACATTTACAGCATAAACGGCGCCTTACGTGATCAAAAGCAGCTTTCTCTACGTCCATACAGCGCAGAGATCCATCATAGCTGAGACTCAGTAGCTGGGTCGGATGAGCCCTAGAGAACGCCATGCAACCGACAGGACGGCAGTGGGGCTCAAAGAGCAGAACACCATCTTGGCCCCAATCTCCACCCTGTTAAACACATTCTTAATGTTTGATTGAGACTAAGGAAAAAAAAAACACCGAAACCAGTGAGTGATTATAAATACTCATGGGTCAAACCCTTCCTCATTAGGGACAAAGACACACCAGTTTATAACAGCTAACAAGTCTGACATTTGTCTGTGGCATTTTCACAGTAGAAAAAGATATTTATTGTATGTTAATACTAACAGTATAAACTTTTAAAGGGTACAGGGACAGCAGGACAGTGGAACATGAAGCAGCGCACATGCTAAATTACAAATGTGACTAAAGGCACAGAACCAAGGCATACTTGGTCACAGTGAGTCACTGAGCTGCACGCAGCCTCCAGTTTCAGGACCATACCCCATGCTTATATGGACTAATTCCACCCAACTGAATTTTATCTAAAACAATGTTCCCTTGCCTGGTTGTTAATGTTACATCCCACAATATATCTGCAGGACGACAGTAGCCCAAACTCTTTTGGAGAAAAGAAAACTCACCAAATTCCACAGGCCCACTTTTCCCCACTTGTCCCCTGCAGCCATCAACAGGCTGCTGCTGCAGGGATGGAAGGCTGCGGAGAAGATGCGATCTTTCACCGTCTTCACCACTTTGTCCTCCGTTATCCTCATGCTTTTCAGTGCAGAGCGGTACCTGTGTTTAGATATTAGACTGAATAAGCTTTTATGGCATAGATCAACTCTATATTTCACTTGAGTCCCTTAAAAACAGTATTCATGCATTTCTGAATATATTAAATTAAAAAAAACTCACCCTTTCAAGTCAAACTCCAGCTTTCTTTCTTTTGTGTCCTATGGAAAAGAAAAGATTAACTAACTGTTTCACAGATTTTCTTACAATGCAGACTTGAAAAAAGCTGCCAAAACATCTAACTTGTAACACTAGTCTACATTATCACCTAGGGGAATACAAAAACATTTATTTATTTATTTTCTATGCTATTTTTTCCAAGTTTATCACCAGTCTGTCGCAGGGCAACACAGAGCAACAACCACTGCTCACTCCTAATGACCCAACATGCAAGTCTTTGGACGCGAGAGGAAAGAGCAGTATGTGGAGAGAATCCACACATACACAGGAAAACATGCTGACTACACACAGAAAGGCCCCCATTTGAAGGAATGTCATTTTGTTTATTTTTATTAAAATAGTTTTCATAGTTTACGTTTTTATTTGTAGCATTTTGTTTCAGCTGTGGCTGTTCTGAAGTGCTGTAGAAATGTAGTATGTGTTAAAAGTAAAGAGGCAGAGGACTGAAGATAAACTGCTGCTTAAACATCTTCAGAGGTTAACAGTCTTGTTTTAAACACTTCAGGATAACTCCTACCTCACAGCAGAGTTCAATAAGGTGTGAAGGCAGCTTGAAGCCTTCTTCCATGTTGATTGCATCCATGGGCAGAGGGCCAGCAGGTTTCTTTTCATATGTTGCCTTTAAAGCAAGAAAATCTCTCATATGAGAGATAGAAAACAAGATAGAAGCAGTAGAGCTTAAAAATAGCCATTAGTACCTTTTCATAGACTAAAGTCTCCCTGAGTTCAGGAGGAAGTGTCAACAACTCTGCCTCCTTGTTTTGGAGACGTAAGGATTTGCGAGCTGGCAGCACTTCCTTTACAGCAGCCTGCGGCCTGCAAACACACACATTGTATATTAGACTGCCACTGAAACTAAATTAAATTACTGAGTGGAAATTATAATGCCATTGTCAGAGATCTCTCCATTTTGTACTGAAAGGCTGTCATTCACAAAACTCCAACAACACAGTGATGAGTAGCAACAGTTTAGAGAAAGACTGTACCTCAGACCCCTCTGTGAAGGCTTTGGTCGCGTCAACTGCTTTAACTCCTCTGTTGCCTTTTGACAAGGAAAACAAGCGATACAAATCATGTCTGTGCAGTCACTATACGAGACAGATCACAAGATAGTCCTGTGAGCTGACAAGAAATCATAAGACTGTCTTTTAAAGCTTGATAAATATCTAAATTAGGACAAGCTTAAAAGGCACACTTTAATAAGGTGGAGTGCAACATTTCCTGTACAGTCATATTTAGAGAGATAGCACAACTGGCTCCATCTTGTTGATATAAATGCCTCATCCTCTGCTAAAGCCTTGTGAATAAATATGAGCAATGTATTTGAGGACTACATACTTTGATTTGGTGTAACACAGCCGTACCTGGAATAAGTTGATAGAGGAGAGAAAAGCTTGGTTTTGTCTGATGTTCTCCAGGCGCTCCAGTTCATAGGCAGAAAGTCTTCCATCCTGTTACACAAAACCATGCAAACGTTGCAAAAAGAAAACAAACGCACGTTTTGCTCTTTCTGTATGTTTTGTACGTACAGGTGCACGTTCCACGTCACTGTTTTCAACATCTTCCTCATCTTTTACTCTTTTCACCTGGCTTTTTTCTTCTTTGCCGATTTTTGTTTTCTAAAAAGACAATGAGAGTATAATAATAAAGCAGCAGCTAATCATCCTGATGATATTAGACTTTGTAGACCGTCCTTACTCGTTTCTTTGTGGCGGTGTTAGTTGTTGTGTCTGGGGAGTACCGGAGACGTTTCTGTGTCAGGACGCTCCGCGATGATCGTCGGACTGATGCCGCTGGCTTCTCGGGAGTCAGGTCCTACCAGGTGGGTGTTGTTAACAGTTTATAACTTTATAAAAACTTAGCCAAAAGTACAGCTTTTCTAAAGAAGCTCAAGTTTAATATACTAGTACTAATCACAACACCTTCTAGCATTGTTACACCACCTCCGGTCTAGCGACCAGTTTTGTTATTAATAGACGCCGGCGGCTTTCAGAGCGATAAAAAAACGAAACCATATCCAAAACATCACCATTAGTTACTGTACCTTTACAGCAGCTTTACGTTTGGGTCTTTGAGTCGACATTTCGTTAACTTGTATCCGTATTTTTTTAGGGAGAATGAAGCACGCGCATCTCACAGCTGCCCGACGCTCGTAATTAAAGTGAGTAATTGGCGCCACGCGGAAGAAATGTTTTGTAACACGCCCCTCCCATCTGTGTTGCGTAACAGAATCCTTGCAGCTCATTGGTTAGTATGAAAGCGTCACTGAAAAGGGGTTGTTCCAGGAAAAACCTTTTTGGTTTAATATCAAGTCCTTTCCTTCAAATTAAAATGTTATTTATTTATTTATAAAGCACGTTTTATGCTACAAAGCAATACAAGGTGCTTTACATTGTTTTTAAAAAGTATAACATGCCATGGGCAATTCTTTTAAAGAGAGTGACGTCAAAATCGTGGCAGCAGATACCACAAAGGGTCCAGTCGATTTCTTGTCCTGGGATGACCAAGCGATGAGCTGGGTGGGCGGAACTTTCACCGTGTTTTACAGGGACGGTGAGCCGGATTACCTGTTTTCTTACACATAAGAAACAAATAAGTCTGTTTTTGATCGACTAAAAAATGTTGCAACTTGACCAACAATGTCTGGCCTTCATTTGAGTTCAATAGATTACTGCTCATTTAAATGAATCCCATAAAACAAATTCTTCTGACATACTCTGTTCAGGTGCTCTAAAACAAAATCTGTAGATTTTGTTTTTGTTTTCTTTAACTTTTAAGGAAAATGCCAATTCCTGTCACATCATACACAAACTCATCAAATAAAAGTGTAGTCACCATAGATTGGAATATGTGAGGCTGTCAATGACAAACTCCTGTTCCTCATATAAATGCCTAAATGGTTTAGAATAATTCACCAAAAAAAAACTGTCATGATGCTGCAGCTGTAACCGCATCTGACCAAACATCCTGTATACAATAAATAACATTTAAAAAGTGAACAAAGTGCTTGCAGAATCATTGATGCATTACTGCAGGTGAGATGTTATCTTCTCACAGGGAGTAAATGCTTTCTCTGTGGTGACATCACATTTGAGGTGATGGGATTGAGCCAGGCCACAGCATTATGAATGAACTTTTTATTATACTGTGGTAGACCATAGACTGTATATAAAAATGGATGGGACCTCTGTGACTTTACCTGTAAATTTCTGCAGACAGATATTTTATATGAAGCATGGGGACATCTTTGGGCAGAAGATGTTTGTTAACTGTGAGGAATCAGTCTCTCCGTATTGGCCCTGTGATGGTGTATCTATCCCTACCATGTTGATTTCTATTCTCTGCATTCTACTTTGGTTTTGTTGTATTGTTATCAATCGTTATTTCTCATTGCTCACTTGCCTTCAGTGTCATTTTTGCCCTTGTCCTTGAGGGTCCTGCAGGTTCTAGATGTGTCTCTGCTCTAACACATGTGATGGCATGTGTGGGCAGCACTTGACAACATTAAGTGCTGCCCACACATGACTCATTAATCTGATTCAGGTGTGTTACAGAACATCCAAGAAGCTGTGGGACAGCAGCTCTCTAATACCACTTTGACACCTTGTTCTGACGTTTGCTTCTTTCTCCTGGTACCTTATTCCCTCTCTGTTTCTTTGTTTCTCACTTGGTTTTATTTTCTGATATGATTTTCTTTGGGATGACCTGAATCATATTGTTTGTATGGAGGAACAAATTCATAACCAAATAAAGCTTTTGTGAGTTAGTCTCAAGCCAAACAAATATTTTTTTTCTTGTTTCCTCTTTAAACCTTTTTTCAGCAGGGAAAATGTTGCTGCATGACTCTCAAAAGATCACACATAAAACTTCATAAAACTTGATTGCAATAGAGTGATCCCTCTTCTTGTTCCAGGTTAATTAAAGCATGCTCAGCATGACATAAACTCACATTTTATCAATGCATTTTAAAACCTTTAGGAAAATGTGGCCAGTCATGTATATTGTCTGTGGTAACACTGGTTTTTCCAGCATAATAGGAGGAAACCAGATTCTTCAAAGCAGTCATGAAGTTGTCCTTCATGCTCCTGACCAGACAACAGACTCAGAGTAAATCCCAGTCTTATTTACACAATTCTTTTTCATCACCAGTCAATTCTGCAAGACACCAGAATAACAAGATAATAAAAGATAGACATAAACATTAGCAAACTGGTTTAGGCCCACTACATTAAAACATATATTAGAATGCTACCTGAGAATAACAACTTTATAACTTTCAACAATAAAATCTCACAACCAACAATTCAATATTTAGCTGTGATACAGTAGTCTAGAAAAATACATTTAGAGCTGGAGTTAATAGAGTTGTACATGATTCCCTGCATTGTGGAAATCAATCATTCTTTCTCTTTTCAGTGAACAATTTAAGCTCTTTGTGTTATAAACATTGTTTCATGTAGTGCAAAAACAAAAGCTTTTAAAGAAAAGAAACACTGTTCACAAAATCATCCACAATAAAATTTTCCAAAGACTAATAAATGTACAATGTTAGTAAATTAGTTATTTTTGATTTATATAATAAATTCTTTTAACAGGACACAAAACAAAACCAGCAACCTTTAGAAATGTTAAGCCAAATGAAACATTTTTAACTTTTTTCACCTGTAATAAAATAATGTCTACTTATATGCCTCAGATGATAATAATGAATTATAATATTCCTTCTTTTCAGGGCACTGCTGAATTTTTAGACCTGTTTAAAGAAAAGGACATATGACCAGAAGTAAAATGCTTTTAGGGTAAAGGTACGAGAGGTTAAAGTAAACTACTAAACATTACTGAATATTTAGCTAATAAAAACAAAAGAAAATCACAGCTTCTTGTGACAGAAACCCTGTTTTAAAAAGGGTGATTAAGCTAGACTTGCTAATAACAAACATTTTACAATGAGAAAGAAAAAGCATACGATTTCACTTACCTCCCAGTGTATTCAAAGCTGTTAGGTGGACAAATCTAAAAGCGACAGTAATGGACCGCACAGTGAGTCATACTCTAAACTTTAAGGCTTTTTTAATCTGGACATCTAACGGCCTGTTTCCCTGACTCAAAACCAAAACTGAGCTGTCAGGGTTAACCACACGGAGCAGCCTCAGACATTTCTCCCCCTGAGAAAGAATAGATTTATTAACAAGAGGTAATCAAGAAAGAATACACTTTTGTACAAAACTGGAAATACTACTCAAGCTGTCAAAGTAGACTGAAGAATAATTCATGTATCACTGGGTATTGCTCACTGCAAACATGTGATGTGCCTGTTAGAGGGTAAAGATTCATGTGCAAGGGTGGGGTTTCAATACAGCACACATACCGTTCTAGATATAGATTTGATTTGAACACATGAAAGTGGTACATGCCTGCCACTTAAGCTTTTGGAGGTTTTCTATACAAAGCCTGTAAAAAATACATATAAATGTTCCCAAGAAGAAGCACAATAATACTACTGTATAGTTCCTGCCAAAGCATCGGGATACAGAATGTGTTACGCTTATAAGTTGTTTTCAACAGTTGTTTTAAAGTATCGAACAGAGAAAAGTTATTACAGAGTTGAACGATCATAAGGATAACACATTTTGAGGGATATGTTTTTAACACTTTGCACATTAGGAAATGCATCAGACTGCCTGTACAGATTATCGTACAAAGCCAATATCTCTGCTTCATTGGCAAATTGTAGAACAAAATAGTTTACATACTTTTGTGGTATATAACCCATTTCATGATTAAGGCAAAACCATAATGCACTGGCCAAACTGTAAGGACTACACTCACAATGTCTGAGCGTAGAAGCTGGGAATTTACCTTCCTGAAGTGGCTTGATATTGGTTACATTTGCTACATACATTGCCCGGTGCTTGTACTGTATTTACATCATGTTACCCACCAGGGGAATAAGGTGATAATAGGCAAAGCATAAAAATGCACTTTGACTATTTTAAAAATAAACCATATAATTTTCACCACAATTTCTCCAAAGGTCTTTGTGGCTACATAAAAATAAAGCGCACATGATTCAACGCCAGTCACTGCAGCGGCCTCCACGTCCTACTATGCTCAGAGGAAAATATTGTGAAGGATGTCTGAATTTGTCTGCTTTCATTGCAAAAGTGTTGCTAGTTTGTTTTCTTTGCTTTGGTTTATACGGCCATTCAGGTTCAGGTTTGGTTGATTTTTTAAATGTGGAGTCACACTGGAATTAAATCTCTACAGACTCCTTCAAAAGTAAACTGAGAGGAAAATCACATACTCAAAATCAAAGCATAACAGGTTTTGTGGTGATTATTAAAAGACTGCTGCAGTTACAAGTATGTAGTTCTGGTAAATGTTGATTTCTCTTGACTTCTGACGTCAAAGCAGAAACGTGAATGTTGATGATCATGTGCCAAAGGGACCATCTCTCATCTGTAAGAGTCTTTTTCATGCTGCACATTCCAATTTGGATATAGCTAAATATCAAATCTTATCTTTATTCTGCGGTTTAAAATAACTCTGTCATAAAATAACATTTTAGACAATAAATAACATATAAATACTCTTTAACTATAGAAATAAAACTTCTCTGGGCTTCAACTAAGTCTACACAATGAGTCCATTTGGGGCATATACTAGAAGGGCACAGCCTACTGAGTCTAATACAAATAAAAATAAATGTACATGTTGAAATCGTGTTTCACATTGTATGTGAGCAGAACAACAGAAATCCTCTTCATGATGACGTTTTTGGCTCGATTCTCAGAGATGCTTCGTAGAGGCTCTCCTCATCCAGCACTGTACTGCTGTCCAGTAGGTACTTTGCCACCTGCAGCAACACAGAACAGAGACCAACAAATAAACAAGGAATTTTACTCTGGTGGCAAGTTGCTCTCACTGAGAGAAAAAGTTAAATAAATATAAAGTAAAATAAAATAGTAATAACTACAAGCAACAATGACATTCACACAATACTCACATATTATTTACATGGTATCTACATAGTATTTGGCAGTAATTACAGGTTGAGGTTACATAGATATGTGTAAATATGCATCAGCGTGTGTTTTTGTTTATGACAGTAATGGCCTGGGGGAGGAAACTGGTTCTGTGGCTGCTGGTTTTTGTGTTCAATGCTCTATACCGCCTATCAGATAGGACGAGTTTGAAAAGTGTGTATGCAGGGTGTGAGAGGTCTGCATAAATGTCACCTGCCTGCTTCCCAACCAAGGACAAATACAAGTCCTGGATAGAGGGCAGGTTGTCCCCAATTACCCTCTCTGCAGACCTGATTGACCTCTGCAGTCTCTGCTTGTCCAGTTTGGTGGTGGATCCAAACTAAACTGTGATGGAAGTGCAGAGTACAGACTGGATGTGATCAGCAGCTCTTTAGGCAGGTTAAACTTTCTGAGCTGTCACAGGACAACCTCTGCTGGGCCTGTTTCCTCACAGAGTCTATATACAGAGTCCACTTCAGGTGCCGAGAGATTGTGGTTCCCAGAAACCATAAGGTGTCTGCCGTAGGAATTGTGTTGGATGGTGAGGGCCCATGACCACAGATGTCACAGCGACAGGCCTGTAGTCATTTAATTCTTAATGTACATAATTTAACCTCACATTGTTAATTAAAGTCCCCACATGAGAAGAGAAACACCTAATCCACATGACAAAGATTTTCCTACCTATTTAAATTGCTATCAGATAAAATGATTACGTGTGTTTTTATGGAAATTATTTTGTGTTTGTGACTTTTTAACATTTGTGAATTGTGGATGATTGAGAACAAGTCCATCTGTATTTGTTTGATTTAATTACATGTTATGTAATAGTTATGTAAAAGTTTGTATAAACAGGAAACTGTTATTCTCACCGTCAGGCTGATTTTCCTGTAAACCAATTCTAATCTCTGAGGAAAAGATGCAAACTTGGTGTTTGTCCACATGTTCAAAATGTTGTATTGTCACAATTTAGGATAACAAGATGGCAAAATATGCAACGGCTGTTGTTCTTTTTAGGAAAAGGTTCATGCTACACTAATTTAACTGTAACACATAATTATTGAAATGAGAGCACTGAGCATATTGTTGTATAATGGTCTGTAATCTAAATTCTATCCAAACTACATGTTTTATAGTACTCCTCTGATGATTTTTAATAAGAGTAAAGTAAAAAAAAAGCAAAAAGACAATGAAATCATTATCAGCTTCATCTAACACAATGTGGTGACACAATTTAGAGTGTCACTAATGAAGTTTGTTTTGGTTCTCAGTAGTGTGCATGAACTGGAAGAGAGAAGGTTTTAGAAACAGAACGTTCTGCAAACTTTCTGTTGAACGTTTGTTGAGTCTTTTGGGGACTCAGCAGCTATGACTTAATGATTCACATCTGCATTTTGGCAAATCCTCTTTGCATTTACCAGTCTGCATCATGATTTCTCACAGGTTTCTGATGGGGCAGGCTACTGGCCAATCTCTGAAGTCGGTTGGCAATTAAGCCCACATGCCTTTCGCTGTAAACCATACAGTTTTTGATGGTACACCATCATTAGGGATGACAGTGAAAGCAACATTCAAAGAAAAATATGCCAGCCATCTCTTTAAACAAGTATGCATCATGAACATACACTGTGTGTTTTCATCTGCTTTAAAAGTCAGAACTATAAGGACTGGCTTAAAGTCATTCTCGATCCCGCCCTTCACATGGCCACCTGATTCTCCTTCTATCAGCATTGATGTGCTCTCATCCATATATTGAATACATACCAGTGAGCACATCTTCAGATTAATATAACATTTTTTATTTTGCATAAAAAGTCCCGTGAAAAAGCAAACCTAATTTCTACAGAAATCAGTCTTAACCAGTTTTCTATGCTAACTCATAAAACGTTGCTTCACCACTGCTAAGGTAAAACAACTTCCCAAAACCAACCTAAATTTGATGTCTTTTTAGCAAATAAAGTAAAGAGGCTTTAGACTAGTAGTCATATTTACTCACCTTTAAAAAGCAATCCCTTTAACCTGTCAACTTATAAAGTTTCAGTTTCAGAAATGTACAAAATAAAACACTATAAAAAGTAGTGAGTAAACTCACCTTTGGCTGAAAATCTATCTTATAAGCCGTCTGTTGAAATTGTCGTATCTCTCTGATAATGTGGGATATCTGTAGACAGATAGCAGAATGATGCTCAAAATGTAACCGTCCAGATGTTTTTCTCTGTCACTTTCATCAAAAACAGCCTCATACTGGTATTATGTACCATTCTCATCTTGGAGAAGTTGACCAGATTATCCTCCGTGTAGTTTGGCGTTCCCTCCTCAATAAAGGCCAGGTCAGTCAGGTACATCCCCAGGTAGGGCACGCATGGAGGGTCACAGCTGTGGACAGCAGGTGTGGAAAGCAGGTATGTCAGATATAATTGTACAAGTGCAGAGGAACACACACATAGTTTTGTGTTCACAAAGGAACACATTTTACATCAGAATATGAGACCACTTTATAAGGAAATACCATGGGGGCTTACTTCTTAAGAGCTTCTCTAAGGTTTTTGAATCGGCCCTCTGACGACACCAACTTCTGCAACTTGTCAACAACAGTTTTTGTCTAGAAAGAGGATCAGAGTAAAATACTATTACTGCTACTGGCTAGAGATGTATCTGTGATGCTGTAAACATGAGCCGTGTGTGATACACTCACAAAGCATCAAAGTATCAAAGTCATTTTGGTCATTTATGATCATCTTTAAATTAATACTGGAAATTTTCTCATTTGCCAAGAGTCACTTGGGAAAATGAACGTCAATACCACTCTCACATCTCTATGCTAAGCTAAAGCTGAGATAATCTCACTAATCAACTAAACTTTTAGGGACGCTGTTAGATGACTGATACCTGCTTTGAGATTTTCAGCCATGTCTTTTTGAGGCGGAAGATTGAGCTGCGGTTGAGTGAGGATGTGATCTCCAGCACAGCGTTGTAGTTGTGGAGACAACGACAGATGTCAGCCACTGCCACCCATTTCTCTATCACTGCCACACGCATGTTAACATCATCCCATTGCAGGATCTCCGTGGCAATCCTGTTGCTGATCTGATAAAAAGACGTAAATACACACAATAAAGTCTACTAATCTATCTGTCTATCAGTCTGTCTAATCATGTTATAGTTCAAACATACATCATTGAAATGCTTGGTTGTTTTCATTATGTATGGGGTTCTTTCATTCTTGTCATTCTTCATCCAACCTTGGCCAAAAAATTCCCTGTAAAAAAAGAGATATATGTTTGATCTGAATATTTATCTTATTATCTAATTATTTGCTGCAGTCACTTCTTTTTTTTTTTGCTCTCTCTAACCTTCTGTCTTTGTGCTGCATGACTCAGTCCCTGTCTTTGTTTGCATGCAAATATGCCATGTATTCAAATGTGGCATGTACTCACTCGTATGGGATGACCTTGAAGACCAGGTGGTCGAACATTGTGAGTTGTTCAGCAATCTCCAAGGCAGAGTGGCTCTCGAACGGTTCGGTCTTACTTTCCTCCATGGCCTGAATGCAGACATGTGACAAAAATAATTTAAATAGAGCAAAACAAAAAAAAGGGTTTTCTTGTGGATAGATTTGTTATCATTGACTCACCATCTGTGTTAACTCTTCAATACTGGCCTGACTGTCTCCTGGATCCTCCTGAGTAAGAGTCCTGCATGTAAAAAGAAACTACTGTTAATTTACAGTTTTATGTGTATTGACATGGTACAAAATGATCCTTTGTGCATATCCACAGCCTGAAACATGCACACACATCATTAACATGACTAACCAGTCAGTCCTTCAGGATGAAACATTTCATGGCACAGGCCTGGTAAATATTGCTTTGTTTGTGTGTTGATGCAATTTTGTTCTGAAGTATGGTGATATGAAGATACTTTTCCATGAGATGTTTACAAGCAATGTGTCATGCTGTCATATATAACTTTATCGCAATGGAGAGATATCAACCAGAAGTCCAACCTGATAATGTTGGCAGCTGCCTTTCTTTCCTGTGTCAGGAGCTCTGGGTCATGCATCACCTCCTCCAGGAAGCCAATTACCCGCATCTTCAGCTCTGTGTTCTGCTCAAAGTCCTGCAGACCCACACAGCAAAAAAAGCACCATCATTAGAGAGGTGTTGTTTGTTTCCTTCATATACAACATAAGGTAGACGGAGAAAAGAAACAAAAGAGAACAAAAGAAGGTGAAGTGTACCTGTGAGTGTTTGGATACCCAGTGTCGAAGCACATTCAGGACTCTGTTTGTGGCAGCTCTTCGGATAACAAACTCTTTGTCCCCATTCCTTTGGTCTGTAGGAAAACCTAAAATCAGGTTTAATACAGTTACATTAAAACTGACACCGACATGTGTGAAATATGCAGAACATTACATCAGTTATTGTCCTAATTCAAGGTCTGCACACTCAGAAGTGGAGATCAAAGTGGCACCAAGTAGGCTACTGTTCAGATGTCCCAATTCGAAGGCTCTTTCAAATTCACTAAATCTGCACTTTATTTGACTCCAGATTAACTTGAACAAAGCCTACAAGTGATGCAACCTTCACAGCCTGTTTTCTCTCACAATTCATTGTCCACCAGATAGAAAAGAATGAGCAGCAGTCGAGGGCTGAACACGTGTGGATGGTTTCTTTTATTTTATTTTATTATGTATGTATGCACACATATCGTTGGACAGCAGTAGTATTGTGTCCTATCACCACAAATTAATTTATTTACATCCTCAGACCAGGATTATTTTTTTTACTGAATGTAACTCTGTAGCGTGAAGACCCTAAACTGCAACACATCTCACATCTGTATGGAAAAGAAAACAATCATATTAAAGTTTATAAGTTTATAAACGTAAAAATAAAACTGTTGAAATGTGTACTTTGGTAAAGTTAAGAGGAAGGCAGGGGTCCCTCTAGTGGCCATAACATGCTAAAATATTTAACTTTTTGGGTCAATAAAAGCAAATGATTTGCTACTTTTCTGCAGGTATTTGTCCATCAATATCACACATTTCACATTGTTTTGTAACCACCTTTGATTTTTCAGACGCCTTTCTAAATGAGAATGGCCGACACAGAAAACGTCCAGATTTTCAAGAACAAACATCCCAGATGTCTGTTTTTGAAGTGACTGACCTGTGCTGGCGAGGGACATGCGACGATACTTCTCCTTGGTTGGCGTGCCTTCATTGGCACCAGCTGTGGCAATAGCAAAAGCTGACGCAGCAGAAAGGGCACTGCGGTTGTTGTCCAGTTCCCGGCAAGATGAGACCACCATACCATTGTTGAAGTTAAACAGGGAAAACTCTGCAGAAATGAGCCAAAATACCAAACTCAAACCATACAAAGAGATAAGGTTAAAGCACACAAAATGTCATCATGCCTGATCCGTTTTTTCTTCATCATGAGCTCCCTACAGGATTGAGTTAATAATAGAAAATATCAGAATGACTAGAAGTGATTTGATTCCCTGTGTGGAGTTCTGTAGAGACATAGTAACATGAATACAATCCAACAGAGTTGTTGGCCATTGGAGGGCAACAGAGAGCTAAAATTGAGCCAGCACACTATGTCCTGCAGCTCATGGCAGTGATGGTATACTCTATACTGTGCCTGCCTCCTCCTTTACTGCCTTCTTCCCTCTCTGCCTTCCTCTGTTCAACCGGGGGCGGCTCAGAAGAACACGCACATGGTTGCTAAGGTACAAGGTTTCCTTCCACCTACTCACACAAGGCACTGGCTTCCCTTGTATCCAGCAACGTGGGAAGAGAACACACTGGGGATGAATTGTGCTTCACTACCTACGGGGTGGATGCTCCCTCTCCATGTGGAACAGGGAGGGCCAGGATGCTGTGGGTGGTTTGTTACCAAGCCCTTATTTGGCTGTAGCTGCGCTCATCCTTCTCTGGAAGAAAAATAACTTTGCAAAAAGTCTGCTGTGGCTATATTTGTATACTTTTATCACTGTGAGAGCACAGCATTCACCCGTTTAGTCCTGTTGTTGAGCTAAAAGTGCTTTCAATCTAAAACTGCCTTTTATGTTTTATTACTCCAAAAAGTTAAAGCATTAACGACAGCTGATTGAAGATTTTCTCAGTATTTTAGTTGTATCTTCTCAGGGCTGATTGTGTTGTCGTGTACAGATCCCAATATTAAACACCTGTTAGCCAATTTGCCTGTAAATAGTGTCATTATTTTAATTCTAGTTGGACTTTTCTGAACATGTGTTCTTTTTATTTTAATTTAATTCAGTTTATCCAACCATTAAATATCAATATAGCTAATCTGATATTAATTGATTTCCTAAAAAAAGTTTATTCTAGTTATCTACCAGTAGGTTCTTTTAATTCAAGTCAAACAGGATGTAATATTATACACAGTGTCCCTGTTAATTATTTCTTCATTATCATAAGTAAGCAGTTACCAACGCAATTTGCTGTCAAGTATGACATGCCAGACACACTAACCACTAAGTCTCAGCATTTTGCTTGTTCTTACATCCTTTAAATTAATTTGTGCTGGTGGGCCAGGATTCATAAGCAGACCTCATAAACAGGCTGCTGACATGGAACAGCTTAAACAGTGTCTCAGCACTTCAGTGGAGAAGCAGAGCGAAGGTACCAGAGTTCTTGGATTTGATATTTTTAGGCGTTGATGGAGACTTCGGGGGAGACGTTTCTGCTTCAGCCTCGTCACTCTGACTCGGATCTTCATCACATTCCTCTCTGACAGACAGATCTGGGCAGGGATAGCATTAAACAGTAGGGAGAAAGAAAAATGAGGAAGAAGAGCAAAAAATAAGTCTTTAGTACAGTGTTAGACATGGCTGGGGAGAGAGAGAGAAAAGCATCACTGTTGTGTTTTTGTATTACTTTTAACTTAGTTTGAACGTTTAAAACCATGTTTCCTATTTTTTCAGTACATATCTTGACCTTTACACCTACACAATAGTCATACTTTAAAAACTTAATGCAACACTGACTATATATAAAAGATTGTGCATGTTGACAGTGAAATCTGACAAAATCTCAGAATCCCTGACCTTGCTTGCTGAGCACCGACTCCTCAGTTTTGCCGTCTGCTTTGGGCTCTCCCTCATCAGGGATTTTGCTGGCCATTGTGCTCGATACGTAGAGCTTGTTGATGTCAAGTGTGGTCTTACTGAAGGGTGACATGGTGGAGTGCACACTTGCATAGCCATTGGGAGAGCAACTAAGTGCAGCCAGGTCCAGGGCTTTGCCCCCTGTGATGATAGGTATGTTGAGCGAAAGTTTGCGGCGGCGGTTTGGAGAGGATGTCTTGGTGATGGAGAGGGGAGGAGGGGAGGAGAACTTGCGGCTGGCACGTGGCGACGTGGGTGGCTCGCCATAGAGGAGTTTGTTGTTCTGGCTGCTGGCAAAAAAAAGCTCCAAAGAGCTGCAGTAGAAGGAAGAGTGAAAGAGGAAATAAGGAGACTAAAGGATGAAGATCTAAAATGTAACTTTTTTTTATTTTGAGTTGAAAACAATGTGATCTGAATAGGGCAGAGTGTAACAAGGAGAGATGGTTATAATGGGGGGTATATGGTGCACTTGGTGTCAGAAGCTGAGGAAACACATTAACTGCAGGGTTCCTCAGGAGCTCCTGCCTCTTTTATTTAAGCTACATTGTTTAAGACAGCATCCTCCTTGCACTGAGAGCCACCCCCTCTGAAGGCCTATAAATAGCATGTCAAGTGACAGTGTGGGAGGCACGGGTGCTGCCAACAGCAACCAGCCCAGGGGAGGCCCACAGAGACATGGGAGAGAGAAACAGAGACAAGGGGGCCGAATAGAAACAGAGAAGTAAAGTGGGAGAAGAAGACAGAGGTACAATGTAAAAAAAATGCAGGGGCGGAACATTAATACAGAGAGGGAGGGCACAAGAGAAGCACAACACAGTGGATATGGATTCCACCACATCGAAAGCTGCTGGCTGAGAGTGGGCGAATGGGAAGCCTCCAACCCTATATGGTGCTAGTTGCAGCCATGTTGTGTCTCCTTCCCAAAATTCACAAAACAGTCATGCAAAATTATGAAAGAGTGGTATTAGAGAGCATAGGGAGAGAGAAGAAAAGTAAGGGCAAGGCAAACAGAAAATGAGAAAAGCAAACCAGACAGGTACAAGTTAAGTCCGAAAAGTGAGCAAAATGAAGAGGATACAAGAGAGGAGTGTGGGAAAAAAAGGAGGAAGGAGGAGAAGAGAGCAGGGTGCAAAACACCACCATCAATATTTAATACAGTGGAGCTGCTGCAGATGATGGGGGAGAGAGAGGGAGGGAAAGACAGGAGAGAAGGGGAGAGGGTGGGGTCCTGCAGCAGAGTACAGGGTTGCTATGGTGACAGTGCAGCGGAGAGAGGGATGGTCAGACTTGTGGAAAGAAAAATAAAAGTGAGAGAATGGAAAAGGGTAAAGCAAAAAAAAAACAAGAAAGAGGAGGAGGAGTTAGAGAGAGGTGGGTGGACTCAGGACCCAATTAACTGTGATTGTGGACAGAAGATGTGCCGGTTGTGACCTCTCACTGCCTCTTCTTCAGTCCCTTCTCACCTGGACTGGATGTAATAGCATGATGGGCTGCTTGCAGACAGTCCACGTGAGAGCAAAGACTAATTCAGTCACTGAGGAAGTTCCCACCCCTCACTGCACCATAACAGCACTGCTGTAGCATCCTCAGAGGATAGTGTGAAGAAATCTCAAACTTTGTACTTTGTTGCAGAGATCAACCTAGAGGTACTTTTAAGAGTTTATATTGTTGCACTGCTATGTAAAGCTTCCACCTAAATGCTAACCTAAACTGTAAACACACTACTTGAATGTTATTTATTAAAGGGCAACATTTGTGATTTATAGATAATAACACTTCAAAATAAATAAATGAAAAAATATACAAGAAAACATACAAGCAAGTTTAAATTCGTGTCTATATTTAACTTCAGTATGTGAGTATTATGTTATGCAAGAATCCGTTACTAGCTCTGACGGCTAATAAACACATTTGTTCAATAAATACATAGTTTCTAGAAGTTTTACTTTAACTAGGCTGTTATCAGAGACTTACATTTTACAGTGTTTTGCTTCTATTCAGACAGTGCCAGGTTGGCTGGCTTTAGCATGCGCTAAGCTAACATCTGGCCATGCAGACTTAGCAGTCTGATCTTTTCTTTAATTCTTCATTTACCATTTAGCAAGAAATTTAATGTGCCCAAATGTTTGTTTAATAGGAAATGCAAAACAAACTTAAGAGAATTATAGACTTTGTAATGAACCAAGGAGATAGCAATCCACAGTGCTAACTGAGATTGCTCAAGGCTGGAATATCAGGTCTGCTTGAAGAGTGGTCATTTTAATCTGGTTGCATTATTACTTAAAGTCCTGTGTTTACAGCTAAACTAAACATTTTTACAGTTTTGAATTTTTCAGCAAATGTCTCAAACTCTTGGCAACTGAATGGGATACAAACTCACCTTGTTTAAACTGTCTAAATGCTGGAACTTAAATAATAATACTTGGATAATTGCTGTAAATAATAGTATCATGGCTGGCTCTCAGTAGATTTGATATCATTCTATGTGTCTCAAAGTGTAGTCTGACTGTAGTATAAAACATGTGATAATCAATATATGGAACGAGAATACGCCATAGGCTCCAACATATCTGATAATATGTTGGGGCAGTTTATTGTACATGCTATACATGTCAGACATTAATAGAGAGGTAGAAATGCACATGCAGCCTGTGAAAAATGAACATGTGGACTGATTAGTATGCAGATATTATGTCCATTGTTTAGAATCTATGTTTAACACATTCATTGTAATGTTTTCTAACATATAAATATGACTTCTGGCTTGTTTCATGGAACTTATTGAATCCCATTTAAAGACACCTCACTTACCGCGCAGGAATGGCACTGATTGGCCTCTTGTAAATGGTGATGAGCTTGTCAAGGACTACATCGGCACTGGTGAAGACACGGTATGAGTGGAGGAAAGTGTTCAGGAAGTCAATGGAGAGGAAGCGCAGATCAGTCAGCCTCTCTAGCAAGCGCTCCACACTGGCATAGCGGATCTGCAGCACCTTGCACGAGTTCATCATCTTGCTGAAGCGAATGTCAACATCATCACAATACAAGCTGGTGTCGGACCTGTATAGGGTATTCAAATGAGGGTGGGAAAGTTTCTCACATGAATTTAAGCCCCAGTAGTAATGCTGCCAAATTCCTCTGAGCACAATATACAATAATGGGTCAGGTGTGTGTCTGTGAAGGCTTTAACATTGATATGGGTAAGATACAGTACAATTACAACTCCAATTTCAAATGGCAAATGTGTTTATGTAGCACATTTATTACATAATCCAATGTGCTTACCTGATAAAAAAAGAAAGAAAAGCAAAAATTCCCATAAAAGTGAGACATTGTTCAAACCTAATGAAAACTATAAATACTATGTTTTCAAATTAATTTATTCTATATTCAATTAAATACACCACAAAGACTAAATATTTAATGTTAAAACTTATAAATATTTTCAGGTTTTCTTTGCAAAAATTCACTCATTTCTAATTTGATGCCCGCAACACGTTCCAGTAAACTTGGAAAGGAGGCAACAAAAGTAGAGGAATGCTAAAAAAAACACCAGTTTAGAACGTTCAACAGGTAAACAGGCTGACTGGAAACAGGTGAGTTTTATGAAAGAGCATCTGTGAATTGTTCTGATCTTAAGCAAGGCTGGGGTAAGGGTCACCACTTTGAGAACAACTGCATGAGCAAACAGTCCTAACAGTTTACGAACAACATTTCTCAACGTACAATTTGCAAGGAATTTAAGGACTTCATCATACAGTCCATAATATCATCAAAAGATTCAGAGAATCTCGAGAAATCTCTGCATGTCAGCGCCAAGATCGACGACCAGCATTGAATGCTTGTGACCTTTGATCTCTCAGACAGTAAACCTACGCCATTGTGTAAAGATTTCCACATGGACCCAGGAACCCTTCTACTACTAACTACTAATGCAAAATAAAATCCTGCCATGCAAACTCAAAGTCACGTATTAACAACACAGAAACACCACTGCGCATGTATAATGTATGTACATTGTTGCATGGCGCCCAAGTCTTACTTAATCATCTGTGGCACGGTGACTTTACTGTTTTCCTCGAATGCGTTCATCATCAGACCATTGCAACGGATGTTGTCGATGCACTGTAAGGCAGAAACATGGACAGAAAAAAGCTTTATGAGTGTATTTATGCCAGAAGGTGGTCAGTTTGCCAACATGTCCTCCACAACTAAATGGCAGGCAGCTTCTGTACTCTTGTCCTCTTAATGAGAATAAACTACATTAACTGCTGTCTCTTTTCATGGTTGTTGTCCAGTATTAGACTCTTACACTATCTGACCATTGTGATTTTTCTTTTTGATGAAAGCACACAGCTGGTGAGACCTACCTGGCTGATATCACTTGTCCATGCTGACTTTTCCTGGCGGGACGAAGCCACAAGGATGACAGTATAAGACTGACTGTCTTTGGGCTCCACCATGACTTTAAAGTCCAGGTGCTCAGTGTCCTGGCCACTCCTCTCCCCTTTAGCTGCAATGCACAAATAAAATATTTCTTTATGCCACTTTGAGAGAGCCACGTTTAAATGTACATGATCATTTTAGATATTTATCATAATACAGACATTCAGAAATGTTTTTTTCACCCTCATTTTGCCTGATTTAAGAAGAAAAAAAAGACTGAGAGTATTACAAATGCTTTATAACCAGCCGTGCTGAAACTGCTTGACAACTAAACAGCAGTGTTTTCCATCTGCTGCCACTTAATGACAAGGTGCACGATGAAACCACAGCACTAATACACACAATGGCCCATTGTGCTTACTTTATATGCAGCAATCATCAATCAACTAACAATTAGGCCTGGAGTTGTTTTGATTTAATGTTGTGGTGACTCAAACAATGCCTTGCTTCGAAAAAACCGTAATTGTCATGATTTTCAGTCTCCACATCCAATGCACTCAAAGACACCGCCTCACTTATAAATTAACAAGAAGCACAAATGAAGCTTTTTGATGTTTCTATTTTTACCAGCATTTGGATTTGATGCACAGAATGACTTACATTCATCGTCCGTTCCCTCCGGTTCCTCCATCAGGGTGCAGTCTATGAGAGACACAACTCCATTCTGGGACAGGGTTGAGATGTTACAACATCAGCCGACAGTGACATTAATGTAAGCTTAATCACCATTTCTGGATAAAGTTTAGATTAAAATAATAGAGGCTGTGATAAAAGAGGTCGAACAATATAAATCTTAATAAAGAAGCTCTGCAAGTTATTGATGTGTGACAATCATTAGTACAGTACCTCAATTAAATTACAAATATGAGCCTTTACTAAATGCATCCCACACTCACAGAAATGATCATTTTAATCTCTAAAGTTGCTTTAAATGAAGAGCTGTTGCTATACAAAGATGGCCCTTTTGAGTACATTTTGCTGTACCTTAGTAATGTGAAGTTTCCCTCCAGACCCTCGAGTACAGATGATGAGATGTTTGGAGAAAAGGAAACACTGTCTCTCGCCTTCCTTCTTCAGGGACAGAGAGCCCAGTCGACCTCTGGTGATCTTGCCTTTCTCACTCATCGGCACCTGGATAAGAGACCCTGTGGGAGCACAAGTTTCACCATAAAAGCTAATACAATGTCTTTTCCTTAAATTTAAGCACTTAACAGATGTTTTTAAAGCATATGTAACATTAACATGTAAATATTCAGAGCTTTATTGTATGGGGTTGAAATGAATATTTAAATAATTTTTTTCATGTTTTGGTCATTAATAATTATATTAAGCTGCACAATAAACACATTTGTTAAGTTTAGAGAGGTTGGTGTTATTTTCAGTTTCATGCGTGTTATTAAATAATCAGGGTCAGTGCCGTAATGGAACAAATATAATCTTCTCTTACCTTGTCTAACAAATGTTTGGCTGGTGTCAAGTAGCACTTCACAACCCTCCACAATCATGCGCTCAATGGCAAGGTTTTTCCTGATGTTCTCTGTCTCACTCACCTCATCGTGCATAATTCTAAAAGGGCAACGAATGCACATCCATTCAGGTACCTCCATTCAAAACTATTTGTATCATCACTCAAGTGTAACTGTTCAATAACCACAATGGACAAAACTCCTAAATATGTCTGTGTGATGTGCATGGTCATGCTTCAGGTAATAAGAAATGAAGTGTAGGCAACGCTTTGTATCTAGTTAAAACCATCTTAGTTAAATGACTCAGTTAAGGGAGGTGTACACAGGTGGATCTACCTGGAAAGTTCTTCTAGTTTTGATTTGGCGTAGTCCAAACTGTTTCTCTCCACATGCTCATGGGGAGTGTGAGCTAGCAACTCGTGCAACGTCAGGATGTAACGAGGGATCTGAGAGACAGAAAGATGAGCTTCAAATGAATTTGACTTTCAATCTTTTATGTGTTTTTCCTATGGCAGAGCTGACAAATCACTTCCTACTGATCTTTTGTATTAAACTTTAAATGGAAGAAAAACATAACAAAACAATAAACAGGTAATAAGCAAGGGCTTAAGCCACCATAATACTGCCAGACCAGCTCCAGTGGTCATCAGCAGTGATTTGCACAATTCTCTGGAACTTTATTTGGAGGTATGCATCACCACTCCTCCACAATATGCTCCCTCGTTTGGTGTTTTGATGAAGGTGGCGGAGGAAATGGCATAACAGATTGCTCCAAACTCCACCACAAGTGTTCAGATGAGTTAAAGAACTGATAACTGTAAAAGCATTTGACTTCTGTTCATCTAAAGCACATGGGTCAAACTCCAGTCCTCGAGGGCCAGTATCCAGCAGGTACACCTGATGCAAATTAAATGGATTCAACAGGTTCTTGTCAACCTATTCATCAATTTCAGTCAGCTGTGTTGGAGCATGGAGACAACAAAAACCTGCTGGATATCAGCCCTCAAGGACTGGAGTTTGACACGCCTGAAAAGTTGTTCCATAGAGGCCGATGGAGTACTGTTGTCCTGGAGGACATTATTCCCATCAGGTTCCAAATAAGATGCCCTTCATCTGGAGTAACCCCGTCCTCGGAAGGTACATGTACATTTAGCAAAGTCAGTAAATTAACTAACTGTTAAATCAGACAATGTCCCTTAATTTTAGACACGTATCTGATAGTGTTTGACTGTGTTTTGCACTTCTAGTGAGGAATATATGTCCTAACTGAGATAGGCTGGAAACAAAACACGGGTATGAGGTATTTTTCTAGCGTACAATGTTGTTTATTTTAACTGTGGCAGGATTTATATGTGACTAGATGTATAAAGGCACACACACACATGCAGCCTTGGATTATTTGTGAGAGCAACATGAATGTTGCAGTTCTAAAGGTAAAAGAAGGATGCATCGAACGTGCAATGTACATGCTGATAGTTATTTCACACTGAATACACATTAAATTACCTGCAGGAACTTATATTGTAGTCTTGGAATCCTACCTGAAACATGGGGTAAGTGAGGAAGGTTTCCAGCGTCCTCTCTTCACAGTCAGGCTTGGCCTCGTACTGCTTCAGAAGTTTGTCAAAGTCTCGGTTCTGTTTGCAGTGGGCCAGGATCTGCAGGCTGTACTGATGGTTCCTCACAAACTCTTGGTAAATATTAAGCATGGGCAGTAAGATGTCAAACAGGTCAGCTAAAAAGAGACAGAAGGCAACAGCGGTGATTAATAACTACAATAGAAATGTGCTTTTGTACTCGATTTGTTTCTCAACATGTTTTGCTTTTGTGAGTTGAGCCTTTAATAAATCTACAAACACAGTTTTGTGAGTGAGTGGCGGTGTCTGTGTCTCTTACCCAGCACCAGTGTTGGCCAGCTGGCTATCCTGGCTTTCAGGCCCTGGTAGAAGATCTGGTGGAGGAACATGATGGTCTCACTGACAAAACAAACAAGCAACACGTTGGTCACGTGCAACTTTCCTCTCTCTCTTGCTCATATCTGTCAGCAGTCACAGCACTTTCACAACCAGCCCGACCACCAGCCACCTGTTAAGGAAGATGCTGCTGACGTCATCATGGGTGATGGGGGGTTTCTTGGAACTGGCAGCCATGCGCAGCGGCCGCAGAAAGTTATTGACCAAGATGTGGAGTTGCTGGACATATTCAGCTTCTGCTTCCAGCATGCTGAACACCACTTGATTCCTCTTCCTCATGCTTTCAGCGTGGGGTGAACGGATGTAATCCTGGATGATGGTTTTCCACTTCCTGCGGCAAATCCATCCTCGCAAAAAACTCTGGACCTGTGATGGAAATATTTAGTGGATATTGATTACATACAAGCTACTACATAGGTTTAAACACCTTGCTAATGTAAGCATTTACTTAAACCTGAGAAAGCTCCTGCTCCTTTCAAGTTGTACCCATTTTCATTAGCTTCTGAGGAAAGTAACAGGAATTCTACAGCTTAATATTTTACTATTGTATATATTTTATTCTTCATCTGATCAGTATGATATCCAAACAAAGACCATGAGGATCAGTGAAGAGGAGAAAAAATGCAACATTTGGTTTTATCAAACTCCACAGCTTGCAGTATGATCAAGCATTTCTTCCAGCGAAGAATCACATGGTCATCATGAGCGAGCTGCTTCCTGCAAACTGAAACTTTGCCGTACTTGTTTACTCCCTCTTCACATTTGCATACTTGATTTCCCCTGATAAAAATCTATAAACTTGGATGTCCCATGTAAGCAGCTAAACTCACTTTCTTGATCTTCTTGATCTCTGTGTCATCCTCACTGGGTGGTACTTCTGGGTTTGACTGAATCTTCTCATTATCCTTCAGAAGTCCAGCAATCTGAAATTCAGGACAATTACTACAGCACTATGAAGAATTCATAATACGACATCAAACCAGGACTATATTTCTAGACGATATACCATGGTGCAAAATGGAAATTTAAGCAAGAAATTTAAAAAAATTTAAAAAAGAAATTTTTTTGCAGAAAGTAGTGTTATAACAAAATGACAGATAATGAAAGTAGGGGATACTTTTAGAATAAACAATATGGTTATTTTAATTACTGCCAACAATACTTCTCACAAAAAGGTTTAAAAATCTTTTGCTGCTGTGAAAGTTCAACATCTTCCTGAACTTGTTTTATATAAGAGTTTAAAATTCTCAACAGGCTTCTGCTTTTATTGCTTCATTTCATCACCTTAGTGGCCGACAGATCTGAACTACAGGTGTGGTTAGTACTAATACTGTTGCTTTATATCAGGGTTTGGGAACCCTGGTCCTTAAGGGGATGGAATTCTGCAAATTTCCAATGTACCCCTGGTCCAGCACACCTGATTCAAATAAAATGGATGCAACAGTTTAGCAAGATCTGCACAGCGATTGATTCATTTAAATCTGGTGTGTTAGAACGGGGAGACATCAAAAGCTGTCAGGATGAGGGCCAAGCCCCCACCCCTGCTTTATATCATATATAGAAACCTGTTAAGCATAGTACTGTGGATGCAGTGGAGCCTTCACAGATGAGAAAACAGCCTCTGTTTTATATGTTTGGATGATTCCTGGATTTGTTCCTAACAAGCAAAGTTTACTTCTTTTATACAGAGTCTTTCATGTTGCAAACTTAAGATGATGAGATCCCTGAATTCTTTGCAATTTCACATTTCAAATGTACTAATCAGTTAATTATCCTTTTTTTACTGACATGCAGACTTACATTGATGATACAATAACATTATTCTAAAAATGATTAAAATGTTTTTTAAAAAAACACCACAGAACTGCATGAACAATAAAATGCGAAAAGCATCAAATACTTGTGTTATGTAACTTTTAGGAATATTATTCATGCACTTTTTGCTTTTCCATCTGAGAAAATAAGCGTCTTTGGTTCATAGCAGGGGTTCTCAAATCCGGTCCTCTAGATCTACCATCCTGCAGCTTTTAGATGCCACCATTTCTAACACACCGGAATCAAATAGTTCCACTGCTGCATATCGTCCAGCCCCACAGAGGCATGCTAACAAGCCATTCATTGAATTCAGTTGTGTTGGACAATGGATGCATCTAAAAGTTGCATTGACGATCTCCCCTGGTTTATGGGCTGGTGTCCTGCAGGTATTCCATGCTTCCCTGCACCAACACACCTGGACAGGTTGCCTCCATCACAGGGAAATAATTCGCTGTCTCTTTATTTCTTCTTTACTGTGTCCCACTCTTTGTTGTACAGGGTTTACAAAATCCTTCTTGTGATCTTGGTGATTTCGTGTTCACTCGCTCTTGCATGATTTCCTAATAATTATTAATGTTTTATTCAGTGATGTAAATTACTTTTGATCAGCTTTATCTTGGTCCATTAGTTGCTTCAAAGAATTGATGTATCGTGAAGCAAAACCCACCTCATCAAAATGTCACTTATTGTATTTAATTCAAGTCTGTTACATACAAAACCACTCTACTCATAATATGAGGAAGAAAAAGTTATAGTAAACCACTGATGATAAACAAAGTCCATTACTAGTACACACTTCAGCCTTAAAAAGGGATCACCACTCTGCAGAGCAGGCTGTGGTATCATGTAGAACAAAAGCTGACTCATGCATATTGAAAACACTGAATTCAGCTGAAGCTCCATTAGCACATTAAAGAGGGTTGCATTTGATCTGGTTTGGACTGAATAATTAAGATACAAAAACCCTGAATTGTAGTACAGAGTCTCTAGAGGGCACTGCAAGCTACAAGACTCTCAGTGAACTCTCACTATGAAACTGGTCTGTAATGTGGGTCGCAGCCTTTGACCTATGACCAGTATATGCAAATGTCTTCCAAATAATTTCATTTCCTACCTCTCCTCTGAGCACTGTGCAGTAAGCCAAAACACACATTCACAAACAGGTATTACTGGCAGGAAAATACAAGGCAAGTCACCTCTGATTTTAGCCGCTCAATCTCGATTTCCCCATCCTCTATCTGTTGTCGAAGTTGCTTGGCAACCGTTTTCTCTGTCTCCACTATTTGGAGTAGATGGAGATACTTCTGCATGAGGGTCTCATGCTCTGTAGCCAGGTTCCTGTAACTATAAAGACAGACACATAGTCTTTGTAAAGACCTTATTAACACATATTTTATGAGCTCTTCACAGATGCAACAAAGCAAAAGCAGATCTGTGGTCAGCATATGTTTGAACCATTTACATCCTGTCCATGCTGCGTGCAGAGCAATTATGTAACTCAGCACACCATGTGTAAAAGCTGCTTCTGCATGAGCAACGACATCTGTACATTAAAGACTTTAAAATGATAAATGCATGTAAGGCTTGTAATAAGCAGTAATACAAACAGCTCGTGATGGAAAGAAATGTTCAAAAAGCATTTAAGTTCAATTTGATTGAACAGTACAAATTGTCTTAAAAGAAGACTGTCACATAAAAGGCAAACGGTAGAAAGAACATCAAGATCTGAAAAGACATAAATATACACTATCTGCTGCAGTCAATTACGGTATAACAGCCAGCTTGTCCTTGTACAGCAAGTGCCTCTAATCAATTTAATTTTGAGGGAGTCAAACCAATTGATTTTTGGCCAAATTAATGCACACTGCTGACATTTAGTGTGATGGTGCTTTCCCAAAGCTGCCATTTGTTTTAATTGACTGAGATGCTGTACAACAAGTAATACGGATTTTGGTATATAAGTGTCACTTATAAGTATATAAGTGATCTTTTTTTCCGGATCTCCACCAAAAGTGTAATCAAAATCCATCAATAACTTTTTCAGTTATGTTTCTAACAGACAGACAAACAAACAAACAAACAAGCTCAGGTGAAAACATAACCTCCTTGGCGGAGGTAATTAACCAAGGCATTTAAAAATATACTAGAATCTGTTACACACTTCGATAGACACACACACCAACAGAAGAAAAGAACCCCCCCTCAACCTTTCCCCCATACTTCCCTCTCTTCCTTGTGACTATTGTGTTTTTAACTTGAGTAGAATATATTTATATAGCATATTTTCATTGTACAATGCAGAATTAACATAAATTATTATATTGTTTTTATGTTTTATGATATATTGAGAAAGCTCAGATTTTAAACTTTCCATGCACATCTATGTTAGATGAATGAATGAATGAATGAATGAATGAATGAATGAATGAATGAATGAATGAATGAATGAATGAAAAATACTTTATTGATCCCAGAGGGAAATTCA
>JBAMHV010000001.1:21916081-21927461 GCA_037177535.1 Pseudomugil gertrudae
CGCTGGCCAACCAGCACTGCGACTCCACCTCCCCCCAGATCTCCACCGAGCCGTTCACTGCGGTCTGCACGGACCGTAATGAAGCCGTGTACAGACGCATTACAGTCTGGGATGTGTTCATGCAGACATATCTTAGTGAAGCACATACAACTGCACTCTGTATTCTTTCTGAGGCCCGGTTAGCATCTGGAGCTCATCAATTTTGTTAGCTAGCAATCTCACGTTAGCCATCACAATAGTTGGAAGAAAAAGTTTAAATCGCCATAGGTTTTTTCTCTGCTTCACTTATGCCCTGCATCTTCATCTCTTTCTTTTTATCAGTGTTATTTTACTGCCAATCTTGAATTTGGAGAGCATTATCAGTAAATCCCGGTGATAAACAAGTCTTGTTGCCATGGAGACTCTAATAACAAGTCTTGAAATAGCAGAAAAAAAAGATATGCAGAGAGACTCCCGTGTAGCACAACTTCTGCCAGCGTGAAAAGTCGCGGTGCATTCCAGAATGTAAAATAAATTGTCACTGATTATTAAATATATTAAAGGTTTTTAAACCTTACTATTGTAAATTGCTTCCTGCCTGAACAAGCAACCTTCTTGCTGTGAGGCCAAAGCGCTATATTTATATATATATATATATATATATATATATATATACATAAGTATGTGTGTATAATATAATTATATTATAAGATAATAATTATAAAATAACATCCATCCATCCATTTTCAACCGCTATATCCCAGAGCGGGGTCGCGGTATAAAATAACATGTGGAATCTAAATATATGGTGATCAATTTGAGAAAAACAGAAATAAAAACATCAGTTCAAAGTGAGCAATAAATCTTATTTTGATGGAATAAATAATTAATTGTTATGAAATAGGTATATTCCTTTGCTAAAATGAATACATGCTTGTGTGCATGTAGCTGAGAGGAAGGTCATGTGTGAGTTACCTGGCCTGTGTGATGGCTGCCACCCACTCATCACAGTCTTTCACATCTTCTGTGCGTAGCTCCAAAGCCTTCTGGTTTTCATGATTAAATGTGATAGTGAAGTAATACTGGGAAACAAAAACAGAGAAAGTTAATAGGACATAATAAAGTGATTTGAAATAAAACATCTGATGGGTCCAGACTGATTGAACTTGTGTGAAGGAGTCAGTGCTCCAGAGGGGAAAAGTCTTCAGAGATTCAATATAAAGCCTCTGTAAATTTTGTCTGTAACCTGGCAACTTACCTCTGAGTTGGCAGAAGCTTTCCGACTGATGCCAGCTTCAGTTTTGTTTTGCTATGTTCTACCAATCTAGCATCCTTTAAGTGACACAAGCACCTCAGGGCCCCTTTTTACTCTATTATTAACCCAGTTGAGTGATTTTGCACCATAAACTTAAGATAATTCAGGTAAATGCATGTAGAGCTGTCTTCAAACAGGCAGATGGGATAAAGATCTCAGGTCTACAAAGTGGTGATCACTGCCCTTATAATGCAGACCTGTTATCTGTAGTTGAAACGCATTAAATTATAACAGGGATGTGTTGTAAACAGACCCCCTCAAATCCAATATATTGGATTTTTTTATCCCTCCCAAATGCCAGGAGCAAATCATTTGTGAAGGGGAGTAATGTTCCATATTTCCTGATGAGTAGCAGAATGGGCTTTTGTCAATAATGTGGTTCCCATCTCTCGCATCCTGTGAGCTGGTGTGTCAAGCCTTTTAGACAGCTATATTTAACTCCACATCACTGCATTTTTGCTACAGATACAGTCACTTTTGCTAAGTGAGACAGAAGAGGACTGAGGAAATCCTTGTTTTAAAATAAAAAAACAACAGAATTTTAACCTTAACAACAAATATAGATGATGAATTTATAATGATGAAAGTAAATACATTTATTTATTGAGGCCTTGATAAATGTATTTGTATTTAGAAAGTTCTTGGCATCACTTTTTGTTTGTTTGGGTTTTTTTTCTTGTTTTTTGTTGTTACTTCTGAAACACTTTCTAACATATGCAATAGTGGAGTGTATAAGTCACATTAGGTAACAAATAATGTTTTATACCTCTCAAGATTAATCACAACAATCATGGTATTTTTATCAAAATAATGCACTTCCACTGGTCTTTTGGTTTCTATAAATTCACCATTGCACTTATGGAAGCTTATGGTGATCAACTATAAAATAATTAATTCATCCTACCTTAACATCATGATAGCAATATATGCATAAAAATCACCAACTAAGACATCCCACATTCCGGTTTTAACATGTCCATGTTTGCTGTACTTACTAAATGCAGCACAATGCCAAGGCATGTTGTTGTACATTTTGTTGGCCCCTTCAAATGCACTTTTTCAGATGCAAATAGGGGTTGCCATAGTAACAGTGGGCTTAAATGTAACTCGCTTTCTAAATGGGGAATAAGAACATTTAAAAAGTAGAACACTCCAAAGAATACAATGAGCGTGGAAAGGCAGACAGACAGGAGGGAGAGAAGGATCTTTTTGCCTTTTTGAAGAGTGAGGACTATAAAAAGCGCTGTGGCCCTGCAAGGTGCCAGTTGGCTTGGCATCTAGTCGCAGCATTGTCCCTCTCCCTGTCACACACAGATAAGATCCAGCACTCTCCTGGCCATTTCTCCTGCAGCTCTGACACACACTCACTGACGTGCAGAATATGGGTACACGCAGCTCAACAAAATCCTGGAACCCGTCGTAATCCACACATGTAACAGGTTTAATGCTGGAAATGTACAGTATAATTACCTCATATGACCTCTTCAGTCTACACTTTAACTCACGAGTTGTTCTCCATTATTCTCAGAGTATACTAGGGGGAAAATTAAAAGAAAATCTGTATACCCGAGGACACATAGAACATTGATCAGTCTGTCTATCCTCATTTCACCTGTTATGTTAAGCCGCTCTGTTTTAAAGATTGACACTGGCGTGTGCAGGTTGGCACAGCGAGACAAATATAGACTTCAAGACAAACACACAGAAGAGCTGCACAAGACGTGCAGATGTGGACACATACAGGCATGATTGACCGGACACTGCACTTCTCATGCATGAAGACCAATTTCAGTTCCGGTTAAATAGAGGAGAAAAAAGCAGAAGAAATAATTCAATTAATTCCTTACATACTTTTCACAAATGCCAAAGAGAGCATTGCATTGTGCAAAGTAAATGCTTTCAAATCCATTTAATTCAGTGCTGAAATAAATTCACCAGAGCTGTTAACATGAACAGCTGCTGTAATAGATGCCACTTAGTGTGGAGGTCGACAAAATGCTGGTCAAAATGAGAAGAAGTCTTTCTGTTAGTTTGCATGTCAATGCCACCCCAGACACTTTCATTATAGCACCGTAATAATAAAAAAAGAACTTACAGACTGCTAAATAAACATAAAATAATGTCTTTTTTTTGTTGTTCTTCAGGCTTACACGTATAGTAACACTGACACTAATCCTGACAGCTCTGCTTACTAAAAAGGAGAGGCGTTTGAGAGTGTCAGGGTTCAGCACCATGGACAGTGATACCAGGTAGTAACACAAACAAGAAGTAACTGTAGGACACACTGTATGAGTCACACAATAAATGTACAATTTTACTATCTTCTTAAAAGCTTTTCGTTTGTTTCATGTAAACTGCTTGAAGAATGACAGATAACTGAATGCTGCATGAGACAACGGGTTTGAGCAACAGAATAGCATCTGAACACATCAAATCCATGTTTCTGGTTAAATGTTTACCATTAGACCATCACATGGGGACATTTTACTGTTAAGCACTGTTTAATTACAGAGTGTTCCTTCAGAAAGTGTGAGGCGTTCAAGCTGGGTTTAGTTTGTTTGCTATTGTTTTTTTCTTTCTCCAACTTTTTAAAGGTTGGGTTCATAAATTGTTGAGTCTTCAGTGAAAGTCATGCAGCTTTTTGTTCTATTTGTTCTACTATGTGAGTTGATCATTATAGCCATAACTATGCATTGGAGTCTTTTACAAGGAGCTTTCTATGGTTTTCAGAGTGAAGGGACTAACCAACTATACATGCTTGAAATATATTTTCTGAAAATGACAAATCATTATTCCTGCAAGTTTGTCAAATGCAACTTTTTAGCCTTCATTTGCTTCAAACTCTCCATTTGAATACTTAGTACAATTGGGAAACACAGCAACAAGCCTGTAAAAGTTAAAAGGAAGTCAAAAAGCTTTAGGTCAGAAAAACCTACATTTTGCTTATAAATCACCCGTTGCTTTAACTTAAGGTCTTTATCCCCTCTGCTGCATGGGCAGCAAAAGAGACTGCAGCTGGCAGAGTAGATTTTTAGAAGGTGACTGCAGTCATAGCTCACATCAGCTTGACCACTTTTCTGCCTCCCCATCGCTTCCACGCCACAACCTTAAGTTCATCCAGCAACACAGCCAAACTGTTTTCAGTGGGTTTATTTGTGCTTTCAATTATATTATCTCGTTTCTCTGGCTTTTTAAAATGCAGTAACTCTTCAGCTATTGCTCATTTTGATCCTCCAAATACCACAAACACGTGCCTGACACATGCTTCATCGTCATTCATGGCTATCATTAACAACTCATAATAATGAGAGACCTATCAGTTGAGCCACCTCTGTTAACCAGGGAGACACAGTTGCCAAGGTAGGGTGCTATTAATATCAAGGCAAGGAATTAAATCAATACGTCAAAACGACGAGGAAGGGGCAGCTCTCCTCCGCAAGATGGCAACCTAGAAAGTTTGGGTGCAGTTTTAACTGTGTTCACTTGCGTGTGTCTGCAGCCGCGTCATGTTTTAAAGAAGGTCATGCGACAAAAAGTGATGAGATGCTGATCGGGGGATTACTTTGCAAAGTTTGCTATGTGTTTACATGTATCTTGTAAACTTGAAGCTTGTTCTGGATGCTTTTAATGCATTACTTTTATGTATTTTAGTGCAGAATCAATCAGCCAGAATGACGCTATTATGCAACCACAAACGTCAAATGAACTATAATTGCACAAGCAGATTTGGGAAACTGCTTGCGTAGTACTGCGTGTTTATTTTGTGCATTTAAAAAAACATCCGACTTGTTGGTGTGGTTAGAAACGTGGTGATAACGCACAGCCAAAACGCACATTTAGGGAATTTTTAAAAGCATCACAACTATTTGGGCTTTTTACGAAGATGGATTACTTTGACAGCCAGTCTCTCAGCCACTAGGAAAACTCCTGCTCCCCTCTGATCAGTATCTTACCTGCTTCTCTAAGCATTCTTTCGCAGAGAGAGACGGTTTTGGTGACGGTGCCCTGTCACACATACATCCCTCCAACAGGTACAGTCCGGAGGGGCGTGAGCTGGAGTCGTTTTCGAAATAAAACAGCATATTCTGCAACAAAGCGAACCACTTTGAATGCCATTTTGTGTTGTCTGAGCTTTTCTTACTCAAGCAACCTCGCCTCGTCCCATCCTTCTTCGCCAAAAGCGCCAGATAGGTGATATGGCCATCATTGAGTCTCATCCCTTTCTGCATTTTGGCCGTGAATCCAAAGGATCTGCAGGCTTGCCTGCGGATTTTTTACATGTTCTTTTTTTCTCTCTCTCAGCGCCTCCGAAACACAGTCACACTTGGTGGGCAGCAGCCCACTCTTCAGTGCCCATCATCACTTGCCACAGTAAGGTTTGCAACCGCGAAGGGAAAACGGAGAAAATGATGCAGTCTCACAGACCTCTCCTCGCTGCAGGCACACTACAGCAGCCCAGACGTCGTCTTAGAGAAGCTTTCCCAATCGCACATGATGAGGGCTGCACTGTCTGTGTGCAGACACACACACACGCACACACACTCGGCATCCTGCTCAGAGGGAGGAAGCGCAGTCATGTGGTCTGTCTCCAAAGCAGCAGATTTTAGCACCTTGGACAGAGACTTCGAGGAGAAAAACAGCCGCGACCTCGTCTGTGTTTTACTAGTACTTTGGTCATACTGGTAATAATAAGATTAGATTTGATTTTAGGTGATTTTACAATGAAATGCGCGACAGAAGAGAAGCATCTAAATGCCGCATGCTACAGTAACAACCTGCACAAAGGTGTTCAAATCTGATGGGAGCTGAAAAAACAAAACAATAATAAAGTGACTGACTACGGAAGCTAAAATAACACCAATAGAGGAAACTTACAGCAGTTCTGATCACCAGTTTTCAACAACAAGATTAGCAGGAGCATTTATAATTATTTTTTTTTATTTCTTTGTGATTTAAAAATGAGCCGAGTCAACTTGATTGAGTTATGCTTTGAGTTAATGCCACTCCTAGGATCCAATTGCTTACCCCAGGTGCTGGGGAAATGCAGATTTCCAAGTGCAAGTAAACGCAGGTCAGAGTGCACTCAGGAAACATGTACCCCTGCTGTGCCAGGTGCAAAAGCATGGCAGAGCAGACTGAGAATGAATATGTGGTCAAATAAAATTACATTTGATTTGAAGGAATTAAATTATCCTTGTTTTTTTACTGACAGGAATTTGTATCCAATCACTTCGTTAAAACAATTAATGTGCCTTTATTCCCTCAGAATGAGACATTTATCTACCTGCTGTGGGTCAACATACATGGAAACTGCCATATTTGTGACATCATTTTTAACTCAGTGTCTCTGAATGGACAAAAACTGTATGAAATGAGAACTCTGAGCTTTTACAACTGCACCATAGCTTTGTTTGAAAGATGCTGTAGCAATGTTTAGGATCTCCTTAAAAAGCATTGATGTAATTAGCTGTAGTGCACCGGATGGAAAGTAATTTCTATGCCCATCTTTACTGCTGATTGCCAGAAATTCTAACACAGTTTACCTTTATTGATAATATAAAACATTATAAGAGGCTAAGTAGCTCCACAATACATGGAATTACAGTAGTTAGAAGAAGCTAAAGAGGAAAAGGTTTAATTGTGAAGCATACAAGCAGAGAAGACATGCAGCCATCAACTTCACATCTGTGTCACCACTTTTAATCCAAAATTTTATCTGTTGGTCCCACATCAATATAAAAACACTCTTGATGGTAAAACAGTGTCCATATGCTTTAAAAAAAACACAGCTTATATGGGATAAGTATGTAATTATGTGTGTCTGTCAAACTGTTAACCTGTGTAAATGTAAATTGTACTTTCTTTATAAAGCATGAACCAATAAAATAAATTTACAACGGATCCAGCAACAATTTAAAATGCACCACAAAACAAATAGATGATTAAAACTAACATAAATACTAAAAGCATTACAAATTAAAAGAGAAAATACTAAATATAAGCATTGCCACACTACTGGATGTTAAAAGCCATCCTATATAAATTTGCTTTAGTGTAGATCTAATAAGTGCAGATCCAAGATGAGACGTATGTCAGTGAGCCCGGTTATAGCTACTGAAAAGGCTCGGTCACCCCAGTGTTTAAACTTGTACCTGGCACTTCTACCAATAGCTGCTTCTGAGTCCTGCAGACTGTATATAAAAGATGGACAAAGCCTCACTGTAGGTTTCTGACAATCAGAAGTGAAGCTCATTGGGTAGCTCCCATTGCTATCTTAACAGCATCACGCAGGCCGTCGCTCCCAGAGAGTACAAAAAAGAGCTGGAGTGGGGAGCTGTGGGCTGAATGACATCTATCAAACTCCAAGCTGCCTGTAGCTAAGAGCTAATAGAGCCAGGCTGTAAATATGTTTATGTTTTCTGTGAAATTGGCTTTTTTAACATGGGAGTGAGGATTTGCTCTGTTTTGAAACCCTTAGTGGATGAGGGGTAATTGCCATTTCTGGCACTTCCACATAGATTTCACTGGTTAACTAGTCATAAAGGTAAACAAAGTAGACTGTCCATCCACCCATCTTCCACATCGCTTCATCCGATTCAGGGTTGCGAGTAGCTGGAACCTATCCCAGCAGTCAGTGGACGAGATGCGGGGTACTCCCTGGACGGGCTCAAAGTAGACTGCTAGTCTTAAAAGTTTTTTTTATTGAAGGAGAGTTGTGTCTAGCAGAGATGCTGAATGTTTTTCAGAGCAGTACTAAAGAAAATGGCCAGGCCCTTCTAAGAACAAGCTTGAGAAGTGGGTGGGAAGGGGAGAGGGTACACAGCATGTCACCTAGTCTGACACTCAACACTGTTCTATGTGAGAGAGTTGGAGCAGAAACAGTTAGCTGTGGGACACTAGCTGTTTAGCAGCACACGTTAAGCTACAGGCACCAGCAGAAAACACCAAGGTTGTTCTTAAAGGAGAGTACTGTATCTGCTTCGTCTCTGCTGGAACTGTGAAGGAGTGAAGGAAACCAGCTACAGTTTTAGCCCTGTGTGGACAGCGTTTATTCACCTGACACAGCAGCGCCCCAGGCTGCAGCCAGCCCAGGTTTAATCCAGACGTCTCTCTGACCCATTTACTCATTGACCTATTGTACAGCAGAGCCCACAGACTGTTAAAAACCAAAACAAACAAATCATGTGTGGAGTACACACATTACACAAAAAGCATTTCACACACGTTTTTAAGTTTCTCCATGGGAATAAAATATTTTTCTATTCATTACTCATGGTGTCAGGATGACATCACAACTAATCAGATTTACATGGCCTGAGCAGGTGACTTCAAACTTTGCCCAACATGCCCACAGATAAACAAAACACTTCTGACTATTTGCTTTTACTGACTTTATCCCAGTTTGTACCCCTGTCTGCCCCTTCATGAGGAAATGTTTGACTCACCTCTGATGAGTTTAGCTGAAAGCAGCACGGCTGTAAGTATCGGAGTGGAACTCCTTCATGTGTAAAAACCTCTGATGGCCAACAAATTCACGATACTCTGATATGTTTGATGAGGAGGAACATGACAATATCTTCCCGATGCAGGACCTTAATTAGATGCTTATGTAAAGATCTGTTTTTGACTCATACTAATTTAAAAAAAAAAACATAAAAACAAATATCCTCATTTAATTATATCAATTTTTTCACATGACAGCTTGGCACCAACAGAAATCTTTCATTTGTTGTGTTCTCCTCCAGAAAAAGATGCAAAAGACTGCGTGCACAGCTACTTTTAATCAGTGTGTTCATTGTGAGCTCCAAAGCTGCAAGTCCTTCAACACGGATACACAAATCTCTCTTTTCTTTTTAGTTTTCATCTCAGGTGAAGAGGTAGAGGGTGAATGTGTTAAGAGAGCATCCATGTTCATCTTCACAATTCTTCTTTAATCTATAGGCAGAAAATAAATAAATCACCATCCATGGCAGGGAGACAGGAAGTGACTGTGAGCTATTTCTCCCACAGCCATGTCAGATGGGTGTATATTAATGTTTTAATGTTTCTGCTCTAACTTGCTCACAATTTTGATTTCAGCGGGTGAAATTGAAGTCACATTCACCATGAGCTTTAACTGATTTTTCAGCATCACTACAAATTTACTTCGTGACTAGGTGAGAACATATTTTCCTCCATCCATGATAGGTTTTAAAATAATCTTTTGCCCCTGAACGTCTCTTTCTATCCTCTCCTGCACCTTTTATTCAACACAGGGAGTTAACAAAAGCCTCTTGACGCTGTCCACTGCTGGTACATTTACATATCTAAGAGGGCCAGAGAGATACTCATTAGGGTTGGCCCATAATTAATCCTGGATTAGCATATTGGGGCGAGGACACGCACAATAGTTTATTTCATCACAGGGCGTTTCACAGTGGGATCACAGTGCTGTGTCTGTGTGGGATCATTAAAATGATCCAGGGAGGTAACAGGGTATAATTGAGTGAGATTCAACTCCACTCATTGCTGCTCTTTTTATTCAAAAGAAGAGAGGGCCCTCCACTTTTCTTAAGTATTTCATTTCTCTTTTTTTCTTATTGTTAACAGGTGCAGCCACAGAGGAAAGTGAAATGTGTTAGAGCTGCAACATGGAACGAGCCACAGCTTAGCCCCATGCAACCATTAAAAAACCGAGTCTGTCAGGGCACCCCAGGCTCTGTTCTGCTGCAGCGTTCCTTCGATCCATCCCATAATTCGCCCCACAGACATGAGTGGTAATGAGGTGGCGATTCTCCTCACTGACTGGCACTGATAGTAAAGATTATTTTTATGGCTTCCTATTATAGATGGCTCAAAATGGAAAGTGATGTAGATGATTGTCGATGACATTTGAGAAAGGTCATGAAGGGGATTCAAACCCATGAAATTGTGGCCAATCAGATAGCAGCTCTACAAAAGGGGGGGGGGGGGGGTTAGACATATTGTGCAACAGGATTTCAAAGCATCCTTTCTGGATTTCTGGGTTGCTGTGTCAAAGCAGAGTCATTCATCAACATTGAAGAGATAAAATGGGGTTAATGGATAGTGCAGATAATTGTGAATATTTAAGTTGTGCGAATATGGATTTTTAGCCACTAGAGGGCAAAAAACTAAGAGGCAAGAGACTTATAAAAGCTTCATCAGGAATGATGGAGACACAGAGTGCAGACACAAGGCGGTACTTTTTTATGTGTGTTATCACAAATAAGCATCACCTTTTCAAAATGGATTTTGGTCAAATGTTTGACAATTTAACGCTTAGGTGCTCAAGTTTCTTGAGTAAACTCATTTCTGTTGCTTTCTGTTCATTTGCAGTATTTAGGGTACATAGAAGTGAAGTGTGAAGTAAAATGTACTTGTGGACGGTAGATTTGCTCTTTAGCAGTGAATACAAATACTGAGTCAATGCTTGCATTGTAGAGTAAGGTTGCTTATAAGTCCATCCATCCATTCTTATCCAAGGTCGGGGGGGCGGCAGCAGCCTAAGGAGGGAAGCCCAGACTTCCCTCTCCTCAGCCACATTCACCAGCTCATATGGCGGGATCCCGAGGCATTCCCAGGCCAGCCGCAAGATATAATCGGTCCAGCCTGTCCCCTGGAGCCTACTCCCACAGGGACGTGCCTGGAACACCTCACCAGGGAGGCCACCCTGCTCATTTTGGCCGCCTGTACCTGGGATCTCATTCTTTTGGTAATGACCCACAACTCCTGACCATAGGTGAGGGTGGGGACATAGAGCGACTGGTAAATTGAGAGCTTCGCCTTCCGGCTCCCCCCACAGGAGCCACCGCGGGACTTGATCAAACGCCTTCTCCAAGTCCACAAAACACATGTAGACTGGTTGGGCAAACACCCATGCTCCCTCCAGGACCCTGAAGAGGGTATAGAGCTGGTCCACTGTTTCTACGACCAGGACGAAAACTACACTGCTCCTCCTCAATCTGAGGTGCGACTATTCGACGGACCCTCCTCTCCAGTACCCCCAAATAGACTTTCTCAGGGAGGCTGAGGAGTGTGATCCCCCTGTAGTTGGAACACACCCTCTGATCCCCCTTTTTGAAAAGG
>JBAMHV010000001.1:21934975-21969973 GCA_037177535.1 Pseudomugil gertrudae
ACGGCACGGTAAGGCACGATACGGCACGGTAAGGCACAATACGGCACGGTAAGGCACGATACGGCACGGTAAGGCACAATACGGCACGGTAAGGCACAATACGGCACGGTAAGGCACGATACGGCACGGTAAGGCAAGTCAAGCATATTTCATGTAAAACACAATTCAAAGTGCTTTACATGAAACAATAAAAGCATTGCAGCAAGTTGCAGAAAGAATTACAAACAAACTTGTAATATAAATAAAAATAAATTACATAAAAAGAGAAAAAGCTCAAACAAAGTAGATGAATGCATGAATTGAAAGTTACAGTAAGAGGAATTAACAGTTGTTTCGCTAGAAAGCAGCAAGTAGAAAAGTTTGTAGTCTTGATTTAAAACAGCAGTTTCAGCAGGTTTTTGGGAGCCTGTTCCAGTTGCGAGTTACATAAAAAAAACTGAACGCTGCCTCTCCATGCTTGGTTCTGACCCTCAGAACAGAAAGAATAACCCCGATGACCTGAGGGATCTGGTTGGTTTATAACAAACTAGAAGATCCTGAATGTATTTTGGCCCTAAGCTATTTAATCCAGAGCGTTGTAACAAGGAAACTTTAAGCCTGCAGCTTAAGGAGAACCAGTAGCAAACCTCCTGAGCTAAATGCTTTTCATTATCAGAAACTGTAACAACAACACCACTGTGTGGCCAGTCACAAAAATGATGATGCTGTTCCTCTTTATGCCACTTTTTGGTTACAAGCATGCATCAAGCATCAAAGTGTGAACACAATTATCACATTTACTCATTACTGGTATGATTTATTTTTTAATATAAGCATCTATAAAAACATTGGCTTTTTTAACACATTGTATACACAACATTCATCGTATGAATCTGTTTATTAAAAATATGAAATAGCATTAAAAACATTCAGCTATTTAAATAATGCTCACTTGTGTGTTGTTGTTGTTGTGTAAAATTGTATTTGGAGAAATCAAAGAGAGGCAGAGTGGGATTGAACAGGGATTCAAGTCAGGTAGAAAGCTGACGTCCATCAGTGTCATTATGTTTAAACCTGAGGTGCCAAAATCCCGTCCTTAAGCGCTTCTATCCTGCAGCTTTTAGGAGCAACCCTGAATCAGATGAATGACGCATTGCCAGGCCTCTGCAGAGCGGGATGATTTACAGGATACGGCATTTTAATGTAGGTGTGATGGAGAAGGGTTGCATCTACGCATTACAGGATAGTACATCTCAGGGACTAGACTGGAAAATGCAAGCACACACTTAAAAACTGCATGAATAAATAAAAAATAAAAAGATGAGCATTGGTGTGTTTTCCTTGAGGATATATCTGTGATTATTAAATATTTCTTTTTAGTTTGTTATCAAAGACATTTACAGTAAGCTGTTTAGTTAGTTTTATTCCATTATTCCTTCTTGTGCTTTAAAAAACATGAACACCAGGCACACTAGCTGTATTAAAGTATGTGTCTGTTTCTGTATAAATCCTAGACAAATATCTAATTACTGTAGTTTAGATCAAGCATAGCAAATATTTAAACAAGCCATGTTGCATTTGTTTATTTTGGCTGCTTAAGTTTCATCTTAGCATGAACATTAAACTCAGTGTGTGCTCCATTTGGGCTTCATTCATTTCTGCCATTTGAATATTTAATATTGTGTCTATGAGTTTAGAGGACGTATAAATATACACCACTGATGTTACCTACGTCAGGGGACACACTTTGCTTGTTCACTCAGAGACACCATAATAAAAATGATGGCACAAATATAGTTTTGAAAAGAATAAAAGCATAAAAATCCTGTTAAAGCAACTGAATACTTTCAGTTTTTAATGTATTAAATCATTTTCTTGTTGACTTTTGATTGACTTTTTTGCACGCGGCTATTTTAAATTAAAATGTAATAAAAAAAAAATATGCTAATCACATTTTACACTTCCATCATCCAGTCCATATTCTGCACTTTCATCACAGTTTGGTTTGGATCTGTAGAGTCGACAAAGGAATCAGGTCTGCAGAGAGGATAATCGGGCTCAACCTGCCCCCCACCTAGGACTTGTGTCTGTCCCAGGTTGGGAAGCAGGCAGCGGACATTCATGCAGACTCCTCACACCCTGCATACACACTTTTCAAACTCCTGCTGTCATGCAGGTATAGAGCACAAAACCCAGCAGACACAGAACCAGTTTCTTCCTCAGGTATTGTTGCCATGAATAAATACACACGCTGATGCATATTTGCACGTAACCTCAACCTGTCATTACTGTCAAATACATTGTAGATACCATGTTAATATGTGAATACTGTTGTTGCTTGTATTTATATTAATATTTTTATTTGGACTTTATATTTATTTAACTTTTTCTCTCTTGTGCTAATTTTGTAATGTAAGAACAGTGAGAGCAACTTTGCCACTGGAGTCAAATTTCTTGTTTGTTGGTACAAACATGGCGTATAAAGTGATTCTGATTTGCTGGAGGACAGATTCCTTTATATGTCACTGGCAGCACTCCTCACCTCATGTCATTCAGCTCCAGCTGTATTGTTTAGGTGCTCCCAGGTTTTTTCTCATGTTTTATGTGTTTTATGGCCAGGATTAAAAAGATATTTACCAGAAATCATATCTATTTTTTATACATTAACATCTTGAACCCTTTATACTCAAAAAACACATTTTTGAATCTTTTTGCATGAAATTGTAAATAAAACCTGCATGACAATAAACACACATGTTTTGATGCATAAAATAATCCACGTGGAAGACAAATTTAACTTCCTATTGACATGCAGTTGTGCATTTTTGACAATTAAATCTCCTCAAAAACACATTAACACAAACAGCTATAAAAAAAATTTGCAGTAATTTAAATTTCAGGATCAATAATAAAGATTTGCTCTCAAACTGGTGGTGGAAAAGGTGCAACAGGAATCTTTACAGGTGGGAAAATCTGCTCCACAGCCAAGGTAAGCATGTGGGGACATTCCACTGGAGTCTATCCAGGAGAGGATTCAACACTCCAGGGGGTACTTGCCCCCTCTCTGCCTGGCTTGGGCCAACATGTGCTGTGTGATGTGCGAACAACATTTTATGACCTGATGTAGACGGAACATAGAAATGAAGACAATACCAGTGGAAAGAGAGTTACTTGTGCTTGTCTCCATTAGGAAGTATTTATCCCATCAGTGTGCTCATCGTGTAAAATGTGAAATTTAATTAGAAACCAGTATTGATTATTTGATCATTTCATTTCTAATAATTAAAATCAAACCTAACATTACAGACTAAATGAAATCCACGTGTTTCTCTCTAAATGGTTTCTTTCTGTATAAATATGCAAGCGTGAGTATACACATGTGAACAATGTTGAGCAGGCTGACGGGCGACTTGGGGCAAAGGGGTCAGGAATGTGCTCTCTCTAATCCCAGTGAGGGACGGAAGATGTTTTAGTAGATCTCCTCTGCTCCACATGAGTAGACCTGGCGTCTGATGTTCCCACAAAAAACCCCGGAACTTGATAAAGAAGCGCTGGTGCCTGTTTGCTTTGCACCAGACTTTCACACTGACGAGAGGAATTCAACTAAATAATCGACAACAATGCCAGCAGAGATAGCCTCAGCCCTTCCTCTGGCAATGGTATGCTAAGACATCACAAAACATCAAGAGCAGAATGTCAAACCATGCAGAAAGAGAGCTGCATTTTATTAAACAGAGGAATACTACAGGAAAGGGTAAATATTTTGTAACTTTCTGAATGCTAAAAAATTAAAATAAAAATCTAATTCAATTGACATTCAATCAGAAACTAAATTAAATTATTTGCTTAATATTGAAAAGCCGTTTCGCCGCCACATTTTGAGCTGTTCTCGTTACTATTACACTTCTGTTAAATGTCATTGTGCACAAAACCACCACAAACATGTAGATACCCTGCTGTATATAAAAACACTTTTAATTTAATAAAATATTCACCTAATTTGCTTTAAAAAATTCCATTTTCTTTAGTTTTAAATTTGCAAGTTAAAAACACTTATTGTAATCTTTAACTTATATATAACAACGATACAAGAAGGCCCTTTTTTGAGTGTGAATAAGGGAGATGACCTCTGACTTGAGGAACTGGTGGGAAATACTCGTTGAAAAGTCCAGAGCAGCACAGCGTGTGCTAAACCAGGCAGACAGCTGACTTAGCACCTCCCATGTTGTCTATGTGCTCACTGAACAATGTCATTATTACCAATGACAGAATACAGCCTCAGGGCCCGAATACCCCCCCCATCTGAAAAACCCTCCACCCAGCCCCGATATTCTTGTGGACAACCCTGCTCCGGATTCTGGTCCACCATTTCCCCTTCCTCCATCGCTGGCCTCTTAAAAGTCAGATCAAAACTGTGAAAAATAAATCCCATTTGGATCCCACATTAGTGTTATAGAACATAGAGAAACAGCTGCTAAGTGATTTTATTTTTTCATGTAAACGTTATGTGATCATGAAAACAGTGTCGCTGATGTGTTTATACATATTTATATCACTTCTGTTTTGGTTCTGGCCCTGTGTTGAACTGGAAACCTGTCCAGGGTGTACCCCTCCTCTCACCTGATGCTTGCTGGGATACGCTCCAGCTACTCCAGCTATCTTTCATCAGTACAAGCGGTACAGATAAAGGATGGATGTTTTTTGTTCTGTTCTACAGTTTCTCATGTTTTATTTGACTTTTTACAAACAACCTTCTTTTCCTAAAAAGTTGAGAATATAAACAATAATAAAAAAAGTGACAATTTGCTCAAATAAATTAAAATAATACAAATATAAAATGTTGAGACTGGAAGAAATATTTCTATTTTAGAAAACACTGAGTTGTATCACCTCTTATTGGTGACACTATGTTCAGGGACCAGTCGCTGTGACATTTTTACTATCCTATAACTAACATTACACTTTATGTTGGCTTTTCATTCAAATAAAACAGTCTCATTACTCAGGTTACAGCACTTTTTTTCACATCATTCACTGAGTTAGGCCTGAAAGAATGAAGTTTTATTTAACTTCTAACTAAACGCATCAACAAACTGTTTACTGATCATAGTTTTTAGTTGCAGAGAGAAGAAAAATTAACATTAGATATGTAATGCCATTAATCAAGACTTGGAACAAGACCTGCTACATGGAAGACTGCGGTGCTTTTATATTTGGTGGTACCTCAATTTTTTCTGCTTCTTTCAGCATTAGCGTGCTGAATAACATTTACACAACCTTAATAAACCTCCGCATCACTTTCAAAAATAAATTGCATTGTAATTAGCATTTTCAGAGATCTTCTATGAGATTATATTTAAGCCATCTTCATGTATTAAACCACTCATTTACACACTTCCTGTTTTAAATGACTTAAATACTAATCAAATCCACAGCTGTACTTTTTGACATGGATGGTGACACAATCTCTGTCTGCTTTGACTCAACACATGTTCAGACTCGTCCGCTAGTAGACACGGCATGGGTTGATATGCCGTGTTTCCTTTTAGGCCCACGAATGTAGCAAACCTGCATTCCCACACCTGCCTGAGGCATACAATGTTCATGTCTGTACTCTGGCAGCGAAACAGCAATTGAGAGACTCAAAGGAGGGAAGAGACTGAGCGAAAGACATAAGGGAAATGACCAGGATTGAAAGGTAGAGAGAGACACCTGCATACCAGAGGGGCAGACAGCACAAATCTCTACACACATTCTCTTTATGATCTCCAGGAGGAGAAAACAGGCACAGATAATCTGAAGTTCTTTGCTGGGGGGGTAGGGTACATGCCACTGCCTGCACCTACGTAACTGACGCCACATGGCAGGGTGTATGCTTTGGATTTACTGTGGTTCCTGGAAAATCTCTGACTACTTTTATTCACAAAACTGTTGCTTCATAAGCACAAACGCGTATTGGAGATTTCTGTGTTCACACTTCAGACAGCTTTCTAAGCACAAAGAAACAGTTCTTACACAGTAGAGGCGTCACTGCTTTCACATGCTTTGCTTTCAAGACAAGAGGAGTAATTTCCTTCACCCCTTTATGCAGGCTTCAGAAAGAGCAAACAGGAGAGCAAATGGTCAACAGAGGTCTCACTTTCTAGGAGCAGCTGAATACCAGAGGAGCTGACAGGTATGTGTGCACTGGAATGTGCTTCTCAACCACACCTGTGTGGAACACACCCACCAAACCTGGTTTCCTGCATCCTACTGGCTGATCTCCCCCATTACAGACAACTGTAAGTACTATTTGGCTCAGGTCTTCAGAAGCCAGGGGGCAGGTATGGTGAGTTTTCTGTATGAACCAATGGCAGCAGAGAAAACCCCTGCTGGCCAGGCGGGGCTGCAGTGAAATAAAACTCATCAATGGGGTGGGTCTCAAAATGTTGTCAGCAGTGAAACAGTGAAGGGCTGCTGCTGCTGTGATCCACTTCATCCAGTTAAAGCTCAACCAGCCCGCTGCTGCGTGGGGAATGAAGGAAAAGACATGGCAAATCCTTCTGGCTTGAAACATCAGGACAACTTTCAGGACTTTGAGGACAGCAAAACCGGCTTTGTTACAAAAAAGGGGGGGGGGACGACTCTGTTAGGGGTTTTGAAAACTATGTACAGACTTTCATATCTCAAGTCATTTTTATCCCGAAAATGATAGGTCCTTCATCGCTGTATGAAGGAGTCAGATGCTGTTGTGGTACTGTGGTCGCTCACATCTCCTTATCACTTTTCCAGCCCAGCTATAGACTCTGTATCCGTTGGACGGAGAACTGATAAGGGCATGTGCATGACATTACCTACAGATACTGGAGAGCACAACTTCTGAGCCAGGGAGCTTAAGGGGTAATTCAGTCATTCCTCTTCTTACTGGTGCTTATGCTGAAAGCTTTCAGGAGTGTGTCTCCTTTGTAGCTGAACAGATTTTTTAGCTGGTTTATTAATGCTGTTTCTTGTGTTTGTGTTTCTGTAATGTTAGAAAAATAGAAGCTTAAAGTAATAAAACATTGACAGGAACTTATGTAAAGTACCAACGCCATCATTCTGTCTGCATTGTGCTATGTCTTGTAATGTGCCAATGATGAGCTATAAAATATTTGTGCAAGTTTAGACGCCACTGCAGGATTTAACAAAAATGAGACATACAAAACTACTAAGATGCTTTCTCACAAACTGAAAAGCAGCTGGGTGACAGTCTGAAGCAGTGAAGCTAACTTTAACCATTTACTGTACAGCGAGGATGAACCAATGGAGTACATGGCTGGGTGAGTATGTCTTTTATTTATATACAAAAAATTTATTTTACACTTTAATTAGTTCTCAGTACCTTCTGAGAACCAACAAGTTGGTTCTTGTGCAGATGGCCCAAAGCAGGAACACTGAAATGTTAGTGTGAGCATCAAAGGACAAAAAAAGAAAATGTGTTAAAGAGTTTAAGAGCACACAGAAACCTTCAAAGCTAAGATGACGTTGGTATTTTTACATGCTCCTTCTAGTGTCCTGTTATTTAAAAGGACTACAAGAAATGTCATTTTTCATCAAACATTTAATGATAAAACATTTTGCTGCTGGGAATTTCCTCTTATCTCTTATACATTTTGTTCATTGTATGATCAGACAACTTCTCATACCGGTTAATGTTCACTTTAAAGGACAAGCATAACAAAACAAAAAAACAGCACCTCTATGTAAAACAGGCACGCGCACAAACACAGTGAGCGTGATGAGTTCGCTCGGTATCCCGGGTGTATCCTAACTGCTCTGAGCCCCCAAGGCATCCACTCCCTTCCTACATCTGGCAGAAGATCATCTCTCCTCTCAAGTGCAAACAACCTTCTGCACAGGGTCAAAGGTCACTGTCTTTATGCAACACATTTTACCTTTTGCTTTAAATGATTTCAGTTCTGTTGTGATCCTAATTAAATTATTCCATCTTGTTTATAAAAACAATGTATTGCTTTTCCTGTGTGCTTGCTAATATTAAATGTCGAGAATAAAACCTGCTTTTTTAAAAAAGGTCGTATTCCTGTCTTGTAATTTTGAGAAAACGATTAAGTGTTTGTACTATAATAAAAAAACACAATAAGGAAAAAAGGTCAACAGAAATTAAAACAATCAACATAAATATTAGATTAGTTAACTTATATTACCTTATTTGGATAAATGGCACAAGTACAGACATAGTGCAAACCAGAAGAGATTAAAAACATAAGACAAAGTTAAAGCATTTATAAAAGGTGTCAGGATTAGATACGGGTATAATAGTGCAAAATGTGCTACAACCCTTGCAGATTTAAAATATATGAGCAAGTGAAAAATCTCATTAAATTGTCTCGCGTTCAGCGTATCAGATGATTATACTGAATCGGGTACATTATTCACCCTTTCAACCAAGTCTTCTCACACCATCAGCAGGCAGGACTGGTAGCAACGAGGAGGCTGCTGTGTTTAAGCCAGACCAACCATGGAGGCACTGAGGTTCCACAGATTTTTGGCGGCAGCGTCATCCAGAGCCTGTGGTGCCGGCGTTTTGGAGGCACAGTCACTGCATAGAGGGACAAATGCATGAATATGGAGATTCTGGGTTGATGATGGATTCTGAGAAAACTTGATTTTAAAAGCGGCATCAAAACATGAGTGACTTTAAAAAGTCCACATATGACTTTGTTGTGTACTTGCCTGTAATAGAGACCACTCTCTTTGGCCAGGCTCTCATCCACAGCACAGTAGATGGTGGTCTGAGCTCCTTCCCAGGGACTTTTGACAATCATCATAAAGAGGGAGGCTAAGACCCTCTTCCACAGAGCTAAGGTAGGGATAAAATGGCGACCTAACTCTGTGCGAATAACCCCTGGGTGTAGGGTGTACACAGTCACACCAGTGCCTAATAAGAAGGATCCATTTAATCAATTATTAGTTACTATGCACAAAAAAAACAAACAGCTAATGTTCACCAGGACCATTAGTTTCATTAACAGACATTGGACACTACCTTGGAGTCTTGCAGCCAGTTCTCTGCCAAAGAGAACATTGGCCAGCTTGCTTTGTCTGTAGCTTTCATCAGGTTTGTAGTTCTTATCGAGGTTAATGTCATCAAAGTGTATACTGCCTGCAAGAAACAGTGTGGAATAATCATTATGCAAATACTATACATTGTGGAAATATATATATACACATTGTGGAAATATATATATATATATATATATATATATATATATATGCATGCCATTAGTTATTTAACAATGGGGTGGAATGGAAATGTGCGACTTTTGATCAACATTTTTAAAAAAAGGAAAAACCATAATTGTTTATTTAAAAGGGATTTTACCTCGCTCATGTGCCAAGCTGGACACAATAACAATGCGACTTGGAGTGGACTTCTGCAGCATGTCAAGGAGTAAATTGGTGAGGAGAAAATGCCCCAAGTGGTTGACACCAAACTGCATTTCAAAACCATCCTCAGTACGCCATTTGGGACACATCATAATACCTAATAATAAAATATAATAATTATTATTATTATTTTAGAAAATATTTCCCTGCGTTATTATGCTAAATTAAAAACTTATTTCCTAGAATAAAAGGCACTTCTGCTGAAAAAAATCCAAATCAAAATACATGGGGATACCTGCATTGTTAATAAGGATGTCCAGGTGCTCCTCATTCTCCTGGACATCCTTAGCCAGGTCCCTGACAGACTGCAGGGAGGCAAGGTCCAGTTTCTTTACCACCACATTGCCATTCCCACTTCTCTGACGAACCTCATCTGCTGCAGTGTTGGCTCTCTTCATGTCCCTGCAGGCGAGGATCACTCTGGCTCCTTGATAAAAGAAAGAAACATTGATAATTAATTTAATATTGCCATTGTTATACAGAACAAAATGTTGGCCCAGTGACAATCATAGTACTCTTAAATATAGTGTACCATCAACATCTTGTTTATCATCTCTGTAGAGACCTGATTTAAGCACATTTACCTCTCTGAGCCATGTCCACAGCCGTTTCCTTCCCAATGCCAGTGTTGCCTCCTGTTATCAGGACTGTTTTCCCATACAGCCTTGCCCTACTTCCACAGACTCCCCCTGCCATCCATCTTCGCAAGGCTAACACACCAACCCCTGAAAGAAAATATTAAAACATATATCTGCTCAAATGCAAAGTAAATAAGCTATAAAAGTTATTATTAAAACATTCATTATGATTTACTCATTTGTTGTTAGGTTTGTGTTTATTTGTCCTTGAAAAAATGTAGGTAAAACACTAAAATGTTGTCCTTAAGAATAGATTTACATAAAGGCACCTATTCCAGTAACTGTACTGGTAGGTGCAATGGGGTATGTAGCAGTTAAACAGGTTTCTACATGAACCATGAGCCCACATGACAAGGTGGGCCACACGATGCTATTCTGTGGGCATTTTCATTAGCAGCCTGATCTCATGTCCTGTAGAAACATTTTAAATGACACAAAACACAGCGTTACACATGTCATCATGAGAAAACGATCGATTTACCTGCTACAACAGCAACTGTGAGCCCAGTTGCATGGTTCTCTACAAAATCCTTGATAGCATCTGCGTAGTTTTGCATATTTTAGGCAGTTCGCCACCCAAAATGTGTACAATATAATATAAAAGCTAACTTTCACCTAAATAGGACGTTTAGGTGTAAACGTGTTTTAGGAAAAAAAAACAACGTAATAAATACTGACGAAAACTATTGAAATGGACGCTTTCTCTTCTGTGTTTTGCATAGATGGTCTATTTTTTATGTTGTAATGTAGACTCACATCCGGAACAGGGGGCGTGACACAAACTGACAGATTTTCAGAATAAAACTCCGATCTGAAGTCATATCAGTATAATCGGATTACTTTCTGTTTTTAACTCGTGGCAAAAACCTCTATGCTATAAAAGTGCAATTAGATTCTGTTGACATAATCTTATTAACAAGTTTGACCATGTTCTCTAAGTAGGAATGCTAACGCCGTCCCTTTTTACTCCTTCACGTGTGGCGGCGAAATATTTGACCTTGAAATTTAACATGAATTTATATTTAGTTTTATTTAAATTAGTAATGTCTCCTCCAACCAATAGGATTGAACGGCTTTTGAAAATATTGTAAAAATTATTTTCACATTTTTGTAGTTGTGTATTGCACATAAAAGCATATTTCTTTAAAGGTATTATGATCATTTAATTGCCTATATATTTTTTTCGGTTCGATTTTACTTAATTCAAATACATTTAATACAATTAACAAATGTGATTATATTATAACGATTGTGATTATATATTAGAAAATAAGAGATTAGCCTGTTTTGTCTTCTTTCTGCAGGAAGTCACAACAGCGTTTGTTCAGTAGGCTATATCCTAGATTTCAACCTATGATGAAAACCAAAGCAAAAAAGTATCATTCTTCCGTAATTTTCTAAACACATATCACATTTTTTATTTAATTATTTAACGACTCAGCTACTCATAAACACAGATTTCATCATATCTTTAAAATAACGCCTTTAATACATAGGCTTCAGTTGGTTTTTTGAATGCTTAGATGCTCTTATTTGATCCGACCACCATCGTGTTTGTTATATCGTATTTTCTCGTCCATATCTTTTTGTATCTAATCTTTTTGCCTAACACGAGGAAGTTTGTCAGACCTGCTTGACATATATATTTCGTAACAGGTATTTTATTTTGACCACGATGTATGCAGACACTTCCCGGAAGTGCCTTGCGCTCGCGCCACGTCAGAGGTGCAGCACTGTTATGGTTAATATCAGTGTAAAAAGGAGCCTCTACTTCTTTTTTACGCGTTTCTTCTCCTTTCATCATGCTTTACCAGAGACTGTGCTGCTTGTTGCTGTCTGTTTGTATGGTGTTTGGGACCGAGCTTACATTTCAACTCCCAGATAACGATAAGCAATGTTTCTACGAGGAACTAGAGAAAGACGTGAAGTTTGACGTAGACTTCCAGGTGAGTTTATCGAAACTTCTTAACGGATGCTGACAAACGTAGACTTACTCCTTTAAGTCCAGGCAGTTATAATAGTTGTTTGTTGTTGATGATGATGTTGTTTATTTATTTTTAATCTTAAAAATGAATTGTATTTGTGCCTCAGGTGCTAAAAACTATGCATAACTTTTAGTTAACTTTAATTTTATTATATCAATATCACAAGTGAATGTGAAATGAAACGAAATCAATTTAGTTACACTTCCTGTTACCTAATTGCACAGTAAGCTCAGAAAAGCCCATAAAATATTAAAGTAGCATATGTTACACTGTCACAACTGCCCTTTGTGTGATAACCAATATGTTTTGTATCTAAATAACTTTTAGGTCATTGCAGGAGGCAACTATGATGTGGACTGCTTTGTTACTGACCCCCAAAACAATGTGTTGTATAATGAGAGGAAAAAGCAGTATGACAGCTTCTCTCACACCACAGCAATGAGAGGAGTCTACAAGGTCTGCTTCAGCAATGAGTTCTCCACTTTTTCACATAAAATAGTGTACTTGGACTTCCGCCATGGTGATGAGGAACCTCTTCTACAGAGCATGAGCAGAAGTACAGCACTGACCCAAGTAAGTCTGAGAAACATGGTGCATTCTATGGAGGAAGCAAAAGAAGGCAAACTAATACGAGACAATAATTGGACCATTGATCCTATACATTCTGTAGAATCTATGAACCAAATTGACAAGCTGCTAAAGCAAATAATAATAATATGTTTACTATTCTAAATATTATCTGTTGACTGTGTGATCAGTGTCGAAATGCATGCATCTTTTGTCATTTCATTGGTGAAGCAGTTTAAATAAAGTTCACTGGGTGGCGCCAATGTTGTCTTGGATTTCATCACATTCAGGTCAGAAGCCTGATAACTACCAAAAAGGTTTAATACCAGTGAACAGCATATGAAATATAAGATTTATTGATTATGAGTTCTTTGAATTATAAACAAATTAGTTTAACATATTATCATATAGACTCAATGGCTACAGAAATAAGACCACCTGATTAATATTTTGAGCCAAGTTTTGCCACCAAATAAGTTCAGATCTATCAAAAACTAATCAGGGTCCTGTTTGAGTGTCTGATAATGTTTTTGTACCTGTGTGTGGCCACAGAATTAAATCAGCATTTGAGGTTTAGTATATAATCTTATCCCCAATTATTTTTTTATTAGAATGATGCATTTGCACACATTCAATTCTCAGTTTGATTGATTTGGACTTTGGCCAATGTAAACAAAGACATAACAAAGGCTGATAAAATCAGAACAATCAAATATATAACTCTCTTATTGATCTCTTCAAAGAGCTAAAGTCACCACCTCAGTTATATCAATAAAACAGAGAAGTGTCTTCCATCAGAAAACTACTGTGGCGATTAATAGAAAGCTATTTAACCCTAACTGATGCAGTAAGTAGCTACCATGTCAGATGATGCATTCTGTAGTTGTGGATAAGATGAAAAAATGGTACTGTTTTAAGAAGAGTCATATTATTGTTCCGCTTAAAGTAAAGAAAATAATTCGAGGGTGATTACTGATACAAATTGGTTTAAGAAGGGTCTCGTACATTATCAGGAAAGATAGCAGTAAACTATTATCTAAGAGCATGTTTCAGAGTTTTGAGTTCATCAAGCTGGGAAGTTAGGGTTGCTCCATTTGGTTAGATCTGTGTTATGCAATTTAATGTTCTTTATAATAGGCTAATAATAATAATAATGGGCTCAACAAAATGCCTGAATAAAATGAAATGTCAAAGTCTTTTGTCTGTAGATTTAGTTTTACCTTCCTGATGACTGTGATATATTCCAAGATGAAATTGTACACTTATAAAAATGGTGCAACTGTGAGAGCAGTCAGATGTGGATCAGGCTTATTTTTACACTTTCCATAGACACTGCACTGGATTGAGATATGACTTTTTCAAAGTTAATTCATCTTTGGGTCATATTCAAGCAGTGTCTGAGCCATTTATGCATGTGGTATAGCACATTCATCTGGGGAAAAACAACCGTAGCTGTTAGATGCTGGTATGTATCATAACAACATGATTTCTCAGCTAAACTTTGCATCATAACAAGATGAATAATACTGTGAACTACGCTGTCTCTTTTAACCCTGAGATTCATTGTAAATTTTAATGGCTTTGTGTTGACCTTTGTGCTTTCAGTTGGAGTCATCCTGCGTTTCCATTCACGAGGTCTTGAAAGTGGTGGCCGAATCACAGACATGGTACAGGCTAAGAGAAGCCCATGACCGCATGAAAGCAGAGCATCTCTTCGAGCGTGTGACTTTCTGGTCCATCGGAGAGACCGTCCTGCTGTTTGTCATCGGCATTGGTCAAGTCATGTTACTTAAGAGCTTTTTCAGTGAGAAGAAAGGTTCTGTTGTGGCCATGACTTAGAACTAACTAGTTCTGATCTGTCTTCAGCCAGACAAGTGAACGTTTGCCCATGTGACTGTGCATTTGGACAATGTGAACATACTGGATGTTAGTTTCTTTGACTATGCTTTGTTGGATAGATGAAGAATAGACTGTTCTCAACTTGTCACTCAATGTCCAACAACCTTCATTCCTTTCTTTGTGTTTTTTAATAAGGTGAACTGAGAAGAATCACCACATATACATTCATTTATGTATTTCAACCTTTCGCTGGCCCAGCTGTAACAATGAAAATTTTGGCACATTGATAGAAACCAAAGATGCATGACTTCTGTTGTTGGTATCCAGTATATTCATTGTTGCAATCTCAACCCTGCCTCTTTTATGTCTTTGTCTTGCATATAGGTGCCTCAATACATATTTTTCCTTTAGGGTATGAAGTTTATTGTAATTTAAGTATTTTTCATTTTGCTATCCTGTTTGATTGGATTCTCAGGTTTCCAATATTCATTTCACAATGTTGGACCACAAACCAATCTGTACAATTGTCAATATATAAAGAGGTAAAAGCAAGAATGACTAAAGCGTCTATTTATTGTCAGTATGAATGATTTATTTATTTATATATATATATATATATATATATATATATATGTATATATATATATATAAAAATGCACACATACAGGAAATGATTACTCTATGCAGGAAAAGCGTTCATCTATTTATTTCCACCCAACCAGGAAGTATCTTCAATTTGACCCGGTCTTTTTAGCCAATCAGAACGAAGCACCGTTTGTTTACGCTGACGTGTTGGAATTTTCTTGCACCTGCAACCGGTAGGCGTCATAACTTTATAGGGTTCTCGTTCATTCAGAAGAGAAAAAAGGGTACATTTCGTAATATCAATCCGGCCCCTGTAAACATGGCAGGCTACCTGAAAGCTCTGACAACCGCGTCGAGGAGCGCAGTTGTGTTGTCGCAAAAAAACTGCGCAGTGTTTTCACCCGCCGCTCTCAGCCTTCACAGACTGCAACAGAGAAACTGTAAGTCAGCCGTTGATTGAAACCAATGACTCAAAATACACAGCCGCTCATTTAGACAGTAAAGTCTGTCATATTAACGTGTTGCACATAGCCTATATGTGAGATGAGTAAATATTGTTTGTTATAAATTGTTGTAAAACAATGAATAAAAAAATTACATTACAGAAAACACCAGGAAGTTACTAATTGGCTTCTTGCCACCGGTGACTCACAACTTGTGCTGAACAAAAGTTATGACACAAACTCTTTGATTCAAAGCAGTTTTGTTCATTTAAACATTTTTAAAATTAAATTAAGCAGATTCTTTTAAGGTCGACAAACGGATTTATACACCTCCATAATTGGTTTTAAGAAGCGCGTCATTGCTTATTGTTTCAGCCCGTTTTACTTTTGAGTCTTATGTGTTATCAGGTACAACAAGGGCTTGACAGGTAATAAATGTTATCACAGTTATCCTAATCCTATTTCATTAACCTTTACCCACAGTCCGTAGTTTCATTGTATCTGTGAGATTGGTAATATAACATAATCGTGTGAGAGAATATAAAGGTTATTTTGCAGTGATTCCACACTTCCTGATTAACTAATGAGCTGTGAACACCAGGTATTTGGACTGAGATCTACAGGTCCTTGCACACAGACATCCTCGTTTATGTTTAAACTTGGACACCCTGTTTCTGTTCCACCATTTACCTCCATTCTTCATCCTCCTGTAGGGAAACTTAAACCTTAAAGTTACAGTAAACTAATTTTTCAGATGCAACAAAGCGTATCAAGGTGGATCAGCCAGTGGTGGAGATGGATGGAGATGAGATGACTCGCATCATATGGGAGTTCATTAAAGAGAAGGTAGGGTGAACAGGGTAGCCAAATCTCTGGGACTTTCCAGGAACTAGTTTGGAATGGTTTAGAGAAAAAAGCAACATATTGTCTTTGTGCTGTGAACTATGTACACAAGTAACGCATCAACATCTTATACAGCTCATCCTTCCCAATGTGGATGTAGAGCTGAAGTATTTTGACCTGGGTCTACCCTATCGAGATCAGACAGATGATCAGGTCACCATCGACTCTGCTCTGGCAACTCAGAAATACAATGTGGCTGTAAAATGTGCCACAATCACCCCTGATGAGGCCAGAGTTGAAGGTGAGTCAGACTTGGATGCTGTTTCATTTTATATTTGTTCCACGTGCTTTTTGGATCTTTACCAATAAACAAAGCTGTGTTTATATCCTCAAAGAGCAGAAACTTACCATATAATTCCTTTACCAGAGTTTAAACTAAAGAAAATGTGGAAGAGTCCCAATGGAACCATCAGGAATATCTTGGGTGGCACAGTTTTCCGTGAGCCTATCCTATGCAAAAACATTCCCCGCCTTGTTCCTGGTTGGACACAACCCATAACCATCGGCAGACATGCATTTGGCGATCAGGTATTTTACAAACAAAATGCATACATGAGTGTTTTCTTTCCATTAATGCTTTCACACTGAAAGAACTTTATTAATACTTTTGTTTGATGTCACAGTATAGGGCCACAGACTTTGTTGTTGACAAGCCTGGCAAGTTTAAGATTGTGTTTTCTCCCGCTGATGGAAGCAAGCAAGCAGAGTGGGAGGTGTACGACTTTCATGCAGGGGGTTGTGGGATGGGAATGTACAACACTGACGAGGTAATTTTTGAGTTGAGTGAGATTTGACTGATCTATGCTGTAATTGTTTAAGATTAAAATTCTTTACTGTCTTCTTTGCCTAGTCTATCAGTGGTTTTGCTCACAGCTGCTTCCAGTATGCCATCCAGAAGAGATGGCCTCTGTACATGAGTACTAAGAATACTATCCTGAAGTCCTACGATGGCCGGTTCAAAGACATTTTCCAGGACATCTTTGAAAAGTAAGATGGACTACAGATAAGCATTGAGTCTCCATGTCACAACTTCTCGACAGAAAACACACAGGTACTCTGTGTTAAGTATTTTTATTTTGTTTCAATCAGGACTTATAAGCCAGAGTTTGATAAGCTGAAGATCTGGTATGAGCACCGGCTAATCGACGACATGGTGGCCCAGGTCCTGAAGTCCTCTGGAGGATTCGTTTGGGCTTGTAAGAATTATGATGGCGATGTGCAGTCAGATATTCTGGCTCAGGGTAGGTGGAGGACAGTATGATGAGGCAACAGAGCCACAGTTCTGTTTTCTTATTCTAATGGCATGCTTATTTTTTCGTTGGACAGGTTTTGGCTCTCTTGGTCTCATGACATCTGTCCTGGTGTGTCCAGATGGTAAGACTATTGAAGCAGAGGCTGCTCATGGCACAGTAACAAGGCACTACCGTGAACACCAAAGGGTAAGGCCAACAAGGTCACTCTGCTGTCTATTCTCACAACAGGAGGGCAGAATAATCTATTCTCTTGGTTTTCTACTCCTAGGTTTTTAACGAACATTATCTGTATTATTGCTTTGTAGGGCAAACCAACCAGCACCAACCCCATTGCCAGCATCTTTGCATGGACCAGGGGACTGGAGCACAGAGGGAAATTAGATGGAAATCCTGATTTGATAAAGTATGCTATTCAATAAGTCCTATAATCAGTTTGACAGAAATTGTGATATAACATTACACAAACTGTATCATTACTCTGTAGGTTTTCCCAGACATTAGAAAAAGTCTGTGTGGAAACAGTGGAAAGCGGCATAATGACCAAAGATCTCGCAGGCTGCATCCATGGTTTGACCAAGTGAGTATGAATTTTTCATATTTTTCCAGCTTGTTTATTTGTTTTATTCTGATAACTTTAGCATTTATGTTCTCACTTTAACCACTGCTTTTTTTATCCTGCAGCTGCAAGCTGAATGAACATTTTGTCAACACGTCAGACTTTCTGGACTCCATCAAAACCAATTTGGATAAAGCTCTGGGAAAATGAACGATCAGAAGGCACATGTATGATTGGGAAACCAAATCCTGTTTGTGAATTTTTACTCTGGTTTTACTAGGGATGTGGAAACAACACACAAAGTTAACTTTTTTTTTTTAAAAAGTCAACTTTTTTTAAAAAAAATTTGTACGAGTTATGTCCCAATGCACAGCACTATTTACAGCGTGGTCCCCTTATGGTTGAGCTAAAGACGGGGAGAGTGAGACGGTTTGACGCTCAGTGCAGCTCTGAGTCAGAGCTGAGAACATTAGCTGTGAGAAACTGCCCATTTGGCAGTGAATGTTTTTGTTACAAGTATCACATAGAGCTTGTAGTTACAGTTAAATCCCATCTGCTTCACCACTGCTGGGTAAGGTGAGGTCACACCGAAGCTAACTTCTAGTGATGTGCAATACCACCGATTTTTCTTTCCAATCCAACATCTAGTAACATTTAAGCCAGTGTTGACAGATAGTAGTATATATCTATCCCATGAAACATCTTTATTTTTCCCAACACGCTACAATAGCTGCACAAGCATCCTTATCCAACTAAATCTGGGCCTGTTGAGTTAATGTGAGCTGATCTCAGGGACACGTTACTCCAAGCTTAACTTGGCTTTTTATTCTAACATTTACTTATTTTATAACCCTTTTAAATACTGTCCATAACAGAACAGGATGCCTAAAAACGAGGGAGGACTCTTGTTTGAAAATAATCTTAACCTAGCACACAGATAAAAATCACTTTCCAAAAATTCCCCCACACAACATTTTCTCCCTCTATACCTGAATATTGGTTAGTACCTGGCTACAGCATCAGAGGACTGAAAGAGCGAAGTCTGTCTCACCCTTGCAGCCCTCCACCCAAAGTTATAATTTCATCATGATGAACAACTCTGGAGATTTTTAAGGAGGTTTATACTTATGTATATATATATATATACTTCTGTCTTTCCACATACACTATACAACAGCGTTGCTGTTCAGCTCCACACGACTGTAACAGACTGAATGTCCCGCTGCTGTTCCTTATTTTACATAAAACAAGACAACCCTGAAATTATAGTTATTTTCGACTGCATTACTGTTTGTAATATACTGTATATTTATCCCAAATTACTAACATGATATTCTAATGTGAAAATCATTTCTAGAACATAAAAGCTGGTATCGATATTGCCGCTTCAGTCTGCACATCATTAGTAGTTTCAGCACAACCCAGGATTAGTCCCCTTAGCTGTACCTTCTGTCCTCAGGTTGGACAGTTTGTCTGCATTTTCAGTGATAATGGAGGCAACACTGATACTAAACCCTGACAGAAATGTTGCTTCAGGAGCAACAAGACCAGATGAGAGATGAGGAAAAATAGCTGGTTTTGTAGTTTCTGAACAGTTCTGTGATGTTTGCTTCACCTTGCAAGCAGCCTCCTCCGAAACGCAGCCAGGATCGATCCAGACATCTCCCCGAACCACCTTCTCATCTACATATGGTACAATAAAGAAACTAAAGCCCACAGATTGTTATAAATACAACAAAGTTAAAAAACACCTGTGTATGGAACACACAAATACCATGCACACCGTTTACGTATAATATCCATTTGAACAGGTATTACTATTGTCATTATTAATGATATCACGACTCATTAATTTTGATTGGCCCAACTAGTCAACTTCCAAATTGGCCTGAAATGTGCTCATCACTAGTTTTAATCAGAATAAACTGTTAAACTTTTGTAATGGAAACCAGTTGGTGGTCTTCTGTGCCCATGTTTCTCTGCCTTTTGACATTTTTATATCACATGACATGATTGTACTGTATGACTTTAATATTGATGCTGTTAACTTACATTAGCTTCAGGCTCAACCAGGAACAGTATGTCATAATTAAAAGTGTTATGTATATAAAAAGACCATTGCTGTATCTTTCTGCTTGGTTGTCAGTGCAGTTTTGTCTCACGCTCACCGGGGCGCCCTACAGACTGATTTGGGATGCAGGTACATTCATTTGTGTGATGGAGGCAAAATAGAAAAACAACCGATCCAGGTGTGCATGTTTTTCAAACAGCTAGACGGAAGTCGTCCTCGTGCAGTTCAGCTTCATATTTATGCTCATGTTGCTCTCCCACTGGCGCTGCATGCTCGCTTAGAAGCCACGGCATGTGCCCTCCAGTGCTCAGCAGGGAGTAGCGTTTGTACCTGCAGGGGGCATGTCTGATAGTTTTGACAAAGTGGTGGCAACTACAACCACCACATGTCAACAATACTGGCATCAGGCAGCTTGGTGCTGGGCTGAATCTTAATGCTGAAAACACTCTTGGCAAAAACAAATGTCAATCAGGCTGCTTTAAACGGACCTTCCATTTATAGAACTTGTCTTTATTTTAATAATTTCTAATCCTCCTATAAAGATCTTTTAAAAGTAAACAAGTTTTCAGTAATTCCCACACCAGTTTATTCTCCTGGTTGATCAGTCATCTCACACCGTGATGATCCGCCGCTGACCTCTGGCTCTTAACCCTCTTTTTACTGAAATGTTTAAGAAAATGAGCAAAGTGAAAAAATCCTCATAAAAATGAGCATCTAGACAACCTTTTTTTAAGACTTCCTGTTGTAATGACATTCTCCTAAAACTGCTAAAGAATCTCCCACCTCATGTTGTCTGCAGCCTTAAAAGAGCCACATCTGATTAGATTGTTTAATTTCATATGCCTAGATAATCCCAGTGTGATCACGACCAATCAGGAAATGTGATCGCAAACTGTTACATTTCATTATGAACCAAAGTGGTGGCGTAGCAGGAGTCTGCACACTGGTTTACCTAAACTTAATGCATATTTTCAGGATCAATCCTTCACACAGTGAGGTTAAAACAGCCGTTCATTTAAACTAGAGAACCTTTATTAAATAATTCATGGTCAATTTCCATGAGGTCCCAGTTTTAATACGTTTCATCTCAAAAGAACTAGTAGACCATTCCTCTGGTTTTAGTGTGCATATCAAGGCTTACCTGCATGGCAGGACAAGGGGAGCCGAGTCTTCCCGCTAAAGACCAATCTGAGAAGCAGAACTAGCGTCGGTCCACTTTCAATTCAGTCATTTCCAAATCTCTTAAAACAGGATTAACACATTTATATTATCTTTTTTTAAAGGTTTGCATGTTATTTTTATATTCTTTTCCAATGTCGCTCATTTTTTCTTCACTTTTCTCAAAAACTAAAAGTGAAACTGAATAAAAAGTGAAGTGAAACTAGCCCTGAAATAAGAGTGCTGAAACCACAAGCAATGAAGAGAATCATTCTCCAAACAAACGTCTCGTTCTTCATCTCATATATGAGCAGACAACTGCAAAATATTTATATCCTGTAATCTACAATTCCCAAAAAAGAACCTCAGAACAAATCTGTTTGAGTTTTAATAATATTGCCATTGTTTGGGGCTTGAATAATCTACAGTCTTATTCCTTACCCTGCTCTTCTCATTGAGGCAAATGAATTCACTCCTGCTGAAAATGACCTTCATATGAAAAAGAAATGTTTAAGTGAAAAAGTGCTTTGCATTGTTACTCTGTAATTTAAAAACTAGAGTGGTATATTCACTGCACAGAATAGATTATCAACGTAAAGCTAAATTATGTGGAACAAAAATGGTGGTTAATACGCTGCAGGTTGCAGAATAATTTGTACAGTGAAACGGCTTTACATGCCAGCATTATGTCTTCAGATTTGAGCTAACACGGGACTGTAGCAACATTGGTACTAAGTGCCCTTGCCAAATAGAAAAGATAAGTTATCTGTGAAACAAAAAGAAAGGAGCAAATGCATTGAAAGCTGAACCTGTTTAAACTTAACCCAAATCCGAGCTGAGACAGGTATCTACAAGTAAAAACGGTTAAGTATCAGCATTCAGACGTATGTTGTGATCTTGTATCAAAACTTGAATATACACTGAGTAAATAGCTGATGTGGAAGCTTAGTTGCAAATTTTCTAGCTGGCACTTTGAGTCAAAAAATGTAAGGGCATAAAGAGGTTGTGACTGGAAAACAAAGATGGCAAACTACTTTTCTATCACATCAAATGTAACCGATTAAGTCTGCAACTGCAACCTTTTTTTTTCTCTTTTTTTTGTCAAACAACACACACACAACATACAGTTTGACTGTCCACCAGTGAGTCTTGGAGTCTGTAAGTGTAGTATTGTGGTAGAAGGAGCTCTGACAGTGAACCGCTTCAGCGTCTCTGTGATAGTCAGCAGTCTAAATGTGTCCTTTGAAGCACTCCTTCTTGGCCTCCCATCCTTGTCCCTCAGATCAGGCTCTTGTGGAAAGAGGCCAAAATGAAAAGAAACCCACCAGAGTTTCCCCAAAGCTTCCACAATGTGTCTGTAATTTTTCTTTAACCTTCAAAAGAAGGGGAAAAACACCTTCTCTGGTCCATCAACACTCACGGCGTAGTGTAGCTGCTTGTATCCTTCCCAAAATTATAATACTCCTCCATGTCCTCCATGTTTGCTGTTGTGAGTTTAGTGAGGTTTTGGGAGCCACTATTGTCCATGCTGTCCGGTGATGTAAAGCCAAAGTTCTGGCCTTCGTACTCTCCCTGGCTTTCCATTTCTGGAAGAACTTCTGCAAAATTCAAAGCATTTCATTCTTATTATCCTCTTAAAGCAGCAATTCTGGTCATGAGATAGGATACTACTGTCTGCTTGCACAGGAAATTGTACTGCAACAATCATTACGTACCAGATAAAGACAAATACTTGTTAAAACAACATATAAATCCATAAAAAACATCAAACATATCCATCAAAAACCACTGGATTGGCTAGAGAAGACCACACAAGGTTACTAAATGAGTGCGACAGTGAGGGATAAATAAATGTTTATATTTATTAGAAAGGCTCCCTACAGCGTCTGCTTTAGCTGTCATGATATTTTTATTTACAGCTGGAGAAATTGGTTGGCTCAAAAGCATGCCTTTATCATTTCCAAAAATTATTTAACAAAAAAAAATACAAGAAGCCTTTACTCAAAAACATTAAACTAAAAGACATGGGGGGAAAGCGAGTCCTTACCTTGTCCTTCTGGTGACACATCCATTCCGTGTTTGACCTTCATGTGTCTGCTGAGGTTTCCCTTCAGGTTGAACTTACTGGTGCAGTAAGGACACTTAAATGGCTTACTGCCAGCATGGAGGTGCATGTGACCCAGGAGGTTGTACATTCTGTTAAAAGACTTGCCACATACCTGGACAAAGTGACCAATTCAACAGGTTGAAATTCATGACATGCATAATTTAATGATGATGTGCAACTCTCCTTTAAAATGCTTTCTCATGGCATTTTCTTCCCTTTGCTAACTCCCAGTGCACTAAATATAACTGAAGCGAGCTCTCGCTGCAGCCAGTGAGAAGCTTATTTACCCACCTTGCATTTAAACGGCTTCACAGGCAGGTGGACAATCATGTGGGTCTTGAGGGTCTGCTTCTGGATGAAGCTCTTGAAGCAGACGTGACACTGGAAAGGTCTGACGCTGTTGTGGATCAGCATGTGCCTCTTCAGGTTGGCAGACAGCGTAAACTCTCGAGAGCACACTTCGCACTTGTGACCTTTCATCCCCTGTGGAACGCAAATGGAGCACATGGGTCAGTCAGTCAACATTTACTGGCTGAGGTTTACTACGCTGCATGAAGTCAGGCAGAACTGGGCTCATTTAGGTTGCTTTTTCAGATTGTGATGAGACATGAAGGAGACACAAGAACTGTAGGAAAATATAGTTTGTCTGATAAAAGCTACAGTTATATACTCCAATAACAAAATTGTATTACTGTTTTGCTTCTGAAAGGAGCAAAAATCCCATCAGAGGACAGAAAGCCTCTCAAATACTGCTCCTTAACTATCCAAAAGAGCTCATTTGTAGATCAGACTTATCTTCTATGATCTGGCATCACCACGTAGCACCCCAACCACATTATTTTTATTCTCTTTGTAGTTCGATACACTACAAACAGAGTTCGTTCAGACAGCTCATTCATTTCCTGGATTTATGTGTCTTGATTTCTGCAACTGAAATGAGCAGTAGATCCTGAGTCATGTCATTTAAATAAAAATGTATAAAAGCTTACACAGATTTTTGAGCATTTACTTTGCCCTATTGACCATAATGGAAAGAGAAAACCTTCAAACATTCACACAAACTACAGCATTAAACAGATTCTTTTAAAAAATGTCCTGTTTGTTTGAACCTTGTCTGTGTGTTAGTCACCTGTGAGACCCAGCTATACATGTTTTACCGGAAAATACTGACGTATAAAGAAATCACATCCCAAAAAATCAAAATATTGACAACTGTTCATTTGTAAATCTGCTCCTGTTGATAAAACAGAACACACATCCTAATCTAAAGGACACCAACATGGCTGAAGGAACAGGCTGCTTACTGCAAAATCAAAATAATTTGAATTAAACCTTCAATTCGTTCTAAATGTGTTTTATGTTTAACTTATGATAGTGTGAGCAAACTGTGTACTGTACTAGTGCAAGTTCTCATGATCAGTATCGTTACAGCATGTAAACAATAAAAATAATTTCAGAATTCACATCTACTGCAGAATGAGTGGATATATGCCCATCACTGGAAACAGAAGATCCTCAATACTGCACAAATTTTCTAGAATATCTGTAGCTCAGGTGGAAGATCAGACATTTTTAACCAGGAGGTTTGTGGATTGATTCCAGGTTTCCCCTGACTGCATGTCTTAAGTGTCCTTGGGCAAGACATTGAACTCAGAATCGCCCCTGAATCGTGGTATGAATGTGTGTGTGAATGGGGCTGTGACATGTGGTGTAAAGCACTTTGAGTGGTCAGCATGATTGAAAAAGTGCTATATAGGTACAAGTCAATTTACCTTAAAAATAATCCCAAAATCTGTATTTACATCTGAGTTTGCCAAAAGGAACTGCTGATAGCTCCTTTAACAGTGTTTTAATTGCTGTACAATAATAAAATGTTATTTAAAAAAGGAGCTGTAGCTACAACACAAGGCAGCAACCTAAAAAAACAATTGCTCTTTGTCATGATTAAAAAATCATGGGGATACAATTATTTGACATATGTGGAAAACAATTTAGTTCACAATATCTATATCTGAACTATGATTTAATATTCTAATATAAAACAGGGCCCTGTGATGGACTGGCGACCTGTCCATGGTGAACCCTGCCTTTCGCCCATTGTGAGCTGGGATTGGCTCCAGCCCCTCTGCGACCCCGTTCAGGAAAAAAGCGGTAGAAAATGATAGATGGAATATAAAACAGCTGGTAAGGAGCAACTTCAAGTTTAAAGGTAGGTTTAAAGTTTTGCTCAAAAAGAGAAAAAACCTAAATTAACAATGTGCCTGGACACAAAACAGAAAAATATATTTTAGAGATGATTATCATTTCTTTCACTTTATAAAAACAGTTGCTGTAATTTTTTAAACACTAAATACAGAAGGACACAGCATAAGAGGCCTTTAGGTTTATATAAATAAACATGCTGCCTCCTTATCCACTCAAATATGCAGCAGAAATAATGGCTCGGGATTAGAGGAGTGGATTCTGGGTTATTGAGAAAAACATATATGTTACACTAGTCACTAGTGGGTCAGAAGACATGGTTTGTTATAGGAAACAGCTCTGGCAGGCTGCTGGTCTGCACACTATCTACAGGAGATGGGTCATGTTGCTCATGTCCACCAGGGGGAGCAGTGGGCAGACAGCAGGCAGTGAATATACAGAGCATCTCCTGTCTGATGAGGGTAGATTATGGAGTTAGATGTAGTAGCGAGGTCTTCTTTTAAAAATGTATTACTGTGCTATTTTTTATCTTTGTATATCATTCTATTACTCAAGTCATCTGCATGAGTAAAACTAAGATTGTCTTTTAAAGGTAAAGGATTTTAGAGTAAGAGTTGGTAGGAATACAGACTGCTGAGCTCTTCATCCCTCTCTTCTTCACTTGTGTCTATGTGTTTGGTACAGGCAAGGGGATCTAAGCAATTAAAGATATTCAGAGAAATTAGACATATAAATTCAGATGAAGACTTTGGTCTAAAGATGCTTTGTGTTATGCAAATTGAGACCTAAATATCAAAAGCTCAACAGATAAATCTATAGATCCATCCAATTTTCCTGTAACGCGTTTCTCCTTAAACTGCAGACAAGGCTTTTCAAATGATGAGGTTAAACCATTTATGTGAGGAAGTGTCATATGTTGAAGATTCAGACCATTTCTGGAGTATTAAACACTATTGATCTGAAATGTTAATAAAATGTTAAAACACCCTTCAATGTTGCACCCTGAACACCCGTCAGGGAGTAGGGCTGGGTTAAAAAATGCATTAGATAAAAATATATATATATTCTAATCGATTAATAAAAGTCAGAGATTGATTTTTGCTTTTCTTAATATGTTTTGCTTTTCATAATTGCACCGTTGTCTGTGTTACTTCTGTCCAGAATCAGCTTCTCTCGCTGGGATAATGCTAAATTGGAGCTATATTTACTTTCACCATTGGTTGCATTCGCCTGTAGAAGGCGTAGCAGTGTTTTATCTCTAACCTTAGCACCCAATGCTAAGATAGTACACTCCACCAACATAAATACCACACATGCATGTAACCATACCATCTGTCAGCACTATAAGGTTTGTTCCTTTGTGTTTTCTTTCCAGCACCGTGTCACAGCAGAACCTATTAAAAAGATAATTTTTACTAGAACCAGTTTGTGTCTGATACCTAAAAATATTGGTATCAGTAGATTTTTTTTTAACTGACCACTTTTACACATAGTGTACATATTATATATCAAACTCTTCATCATTTAACTCAAAACCAATATAAAAAGGTCATTTATAGTTTTACAGATTTGTTTGGTACAACTTGGGTGCATGAGATCAAAATATATCGGTATCAGAAATTAAGCGTTGGACAAGAATTGTATCTGATATCAATTTTAAAAAAGCCAATATCATCTTCATCTTTTTATGAAACCATAAACATTTTTAACTGATTTACATGACAGCATGTTGTAGCCACTCCCTACCACCCTGATGCCACACAGACAGCTGAGCATACTTCCATTATCATACAGAGCACACGGTGGAATACATGTCAAACTACTGAAAACCAGACAAAAGTATGAAGATTTTTAAGAAAACATTCCCATGGGGGATGAAGATGCTTGTTCTCGCTCCAGTGAGAAGCAGCCAGAGTATTTCTCCTGTTCTGGTGTTATAATCGGAGCGTCCTCACACCCATCACAGGAAGATGCACAGCTGAAAAAGCTGATTCTACCATCATTGTAGCCATTTCTGAGTCATAAAATGACTTGAAATACATCCAAAATCCCTGAGATCTGAAAATTTAAGACTATTTAGAGCAACTCCACAGAGTGGAATTGTCTTCATTAGAAATGTTGCTCTTTAAATCTGGAGGAAACACTGACTAGTAAAAACAGATCTACCAAATGTGTTTAAAAAGTGCACCGGATCAGAACAAGCTTAATGTTTTATAAAAACACATTTTTATGTCTCTTAAATAATCAGGATATTTTTTACATTTATTTATTTAATTTATTTAATATTTAATAAGTAGATATAAAACTGGATTTAATCAAAATTGATACAGACTGTTGTGAATTGAATCGATTCAGGAAATTGGTGGTGATACACAGCTCCATCATGGAGCATAAGTGAAGGCGATTAACAGCATGCAAAAACATTTCCTCATACAGATGCCACTAAACTGACCAAAGCTCATATTGATAAAAGAAAAGTGTGATTGGCAATGTTTGCTCTTCTATATTAATTACACCTCATATATTTTTGCATTTATTTTTTCTCTAATTAAAATCTAACCTAAGTGTTACTTTGTCTGAATCTTAATGGGGCATGATGGGGAAATTCTCACCCCATAAAAACAAAGGTTTCCTCACAACATGCATCTAACAAAAACAAACCATGACTTTTAACCTGACAGGCTAAGAATTCTTACTAGACTACTTCAACCAGATCTCAGTGAATAAAGAACAAGTAAATACCGGAGATCTTTGTATGACAGAGGTGTGGCCTCCATCTGGGGATCTGGAAGCTCATTTTTTGTGTCTGTGTTTGTGCTTTCTCTTTCCCAGCAAAAAAAATTACTTCAACAGTCTATGATCTATGAAAGTAACATTTAGCGTGTCAATTATAAAGTCTGAGTGTTTATTACCAATACCTTATGAGTGAGCGAGTGTTGACGCAGGTGGTGAAGTTGCACAAACTCCAGGCCACACTGGGAGCAGGTGTAAGGCCTTGGGCTCTGGTGCTTCAGGAGGTGGTTCTGAAGCTGGCTACGGTAGGCAAAAGATTTGTTGCACTCTGTGCACTGGAAGGTGTGGGGGCCTTGGTGGCTGGTCTGGTGTCGTTTGAGGTGGGCATAGGTGGGAAACTCCATGCCGCACTGTGAGCAGACGTGACAGCGTCCTCGCTCGTGCTTCACTTCGTGCGCTCGCAGTTCACTGGGATACGCGAAGCCACGGCGGCAGAAGCGGCAGCTGTAGGGCTTGACGTCAGTGTGTTGGAGCATATGTCGTTTCAGGTGGCTGGTCTGGGTGAAGCCCTTCTTGCAAACAGTGCACTTGTGGGGTCGCGTACCTTGGTGGGTTAGCAGATGAGTTTGAAGATGACTGGGCTGCTTGAAGAGCTTCCCGCAATGTGGGCATGCATGTGGTTTGATGCCATTGTGGCCCAGGATGTGTGTGACTAGGTTGTACTTTGAAGTGTATGATTTATCACACATGCGGCACTTCCAGCGCTTCAATCCATCTCCGACATCTACGCAGTAAGACTCATCAATCTGGATGTTGATATCTAGCCGGTCTACCCTCCGGCCGCCATGTCGACGTGGGGGCTGGGGTTGTGGAGGCTGCTGGTGCTGTGCTCCACCACCCCCGTCTGTCCACATCATGCTCTGGCTGCCATCTTCGTACTCACCACCCATGGCCATTTCTGCTGAATCATAGCTGCCCACCTCACTAGTCTGAAAGTAGCTGCTGATGGCTTCCTCCTGTTGTGTGGGCTTCATCATGGTGTTACCCCTATGTTCTACATCCTCTTCATCTTCTCTGCCACCTTGACCCCCCATAGGGCGCGGGCCCTGAAGTCCTCTGTGACCCTGCTCTGCTCCTCTGTGGGCCACTTGAGCTGGAGGAGGATGGCCGTGTGTGTTAGCTTGCTGCTGGTTAGTTGCTTCCCGCTCACACTCTGCACAGTTCTTATTTGTGCCTCTGAGAGTGGCTGGATCCACTTGAACTAAACCCCCTCGGGGAGCCATATTGTTCAACATGTGGACACAGGAGGACATTCCAGAGGTTACCCCTTCCCCCTTCACATGGGAAGAGGACACATCTGTGCCTTGAAGGCCATGACGGTCTGGGACTACCATTTTCCCATCCGGATGTTGAGGCAGCCCCTGTTGCCACCTCCTCTGACTGCAGCTGGGTTGCATCTGACCGTCTTCCCCCAAGTTGTCTCCCAGATAATCTCCGTTGGCTCCAATAAGTTGGTCCGCGTACTCGTAGTCAACTCCGTCTACTGGGGGTGCAGGGGACTCTTTGGGTTCACCAGTATAGAAACCGTTGGGTGCAATGGTAGCTCCAAACACTTCATTCTGGGAGATGAGACCTAGCACGGCGGCCTGGGCCAAGGACAGCACAACTACAGGATCTGTTTGTGTGCTTATGTCCACCAGCCTGGCCATTACCTTGGGCTCGCATCTACCCAGGCGCCGGCTCGCCTCCTCCTGGAACAGATTAGGATATGCATGAAAATATATCAGTCAAAATGTCAAAGAAACACAACATTTTGCATATATATATATAGTGAAAAAATAGCTAAAAACTGAAACAAGAATGCTTTACAAATTATCGTGTCAACATTCATTATCATATACAATTTTCACCACAAACAGCAGAAATGCTTTCATTATAATTTGGCAATAACCAATGATCTGTTGGCTTAAAACTACTGATCAGTAGTTTTGTTACTTTTGTCAAGAGGAAAAAAGAGACTTAGATTTTTAAGAGTTGTGTAATGGCATCACTAAAGATGATTATTTTCTCCAAATCACAAACCAATTCCTAAATCAGCCCGTCTTGTAAACGTAATCAGCCTGAATGAGTGCTGACCTAAAAGAAACCCTGAAATCTGGTGACTGAGACACGGGAACTATATAAGAAAGCATCCCTAATCTAGGGTGGTCATGTATGGCACGTGTGTGTCTGTTGAGTGGATTAGATGGACAACTCATACACACTGAAGTTGAAGAGGAAGTAAAACAAAGAAAACTGAGCAAGATTAAGAAACAAAAAGAATATAAAAGCAGGAAAGGAGACAAAACAGATGAGAGAAGAGAAAAAGGATGAAAAATAATAGAGGAGGAGCAGGCTCAGAGTAGGCAAGAGTCAGAGTAAAGGAGAGGAAAAAGGAGAAAATGAAAGGTGGAGGGAGAGTGAAGGAGAGATGAAGAGAAAGGGGGTGGGCAGAAGAGAAGGAGGACTGGAAAGACAGAAAGCCGCTGGAGAGGGAGGAGGGAGGTTGAGTCAAAGAGTGAGAGGGTGAGTGTGAGACAGCGGGCAAAAGAGAGCAAGATGAAGAAAGAGAAAGCAAGATATGTAGACAGAGGAAGGGAGACAGAGAGGCAGTGAGTAACCTGGAGACAGACAGAAAAGAAATTGCCAAAATGAAAGCCAGACTAAATGAAAAATGTGAACAGACGAAGGGCAGAAAAATAGCAATGAGTTTAGCAGACTGTAAAAAAGGTAGTGATGAGTTCATGTACGACACTAGTCCTAATCTAGGACACAAATCCATTAATGGCAACTTTATAAACAAAGGAAATATTAAAAGACTCAAAGCATCACTGAAGACTGTTCTCTACCCATCTTTAGCCTCACTGAATGCAAACATGTCATCCACCCCGTTTAATCTACCACACAAGATGCTACGAGTGAGACTTGATGAACTCACCACACTCCTCCTGCTGTGAGGTTTCAGGTGCTTTAAGGATCGCATTCTTCAGTGTGAGTGTTGAGTGAGAATAGGCTACGCTCGCTTCCTATTTATATGTGAAGGATGAGGGGGAGGCGGGGCTAGATTTACCCTCCTCCTTCCTCCTCAGCACGGTTTCAGTAGTCACTCTGGTCACACCAGCAGACGCAAACAAACAAACAAAATGTTGTTCTGCCAAATGAGCATGTGGTTTTAGAACCAACACACATTGCTGATTCACAAGGCTGTCTGATCATGAATGGGCTCAGATACATCAAAGTCACAAAACACACACCAAAATACAAATTAAAGAAAGAAAATCAACATATCCGTCTAAAATTATGGATCCACCAGGCTGCCTTCAGCTTCACTTATTGTTGTGTCTGCCAATGTCTGGCTTTCCTTCTTCATCTTTGATTCTGCCTTGCCCCATTTGTCCTCCTTTATCTATAGCTCACTCCTTTGTTGCTCCTTTATTTTTCCATCTCTCCCTTTCTTTCTGTAAATTATCAAGTGATGTTTGCGAGTATGGAAAACTGTTGCGAAACCATTAAACGCTGTTTTAAGTGAATAGCAGGGGAAGAAGAGGAGGATCAGAGCAGAAGGAAAAAAAAGAGATGGAAGGTGACTGACAAGGAGAAGAGCAAATAGAAGAGAGGGAGAAGGAAGGTGAGAGTGGATGGAAAGAATACTCAAGGAAAAGAGAGAGGGGAGGGGAGAGAGAATGAGAGAAAGAGACAGAGGGGGATGGGAGCAGAATGCAGTAAAAAAAGAAAAAGAAACAGACGACAAGAAGAAAGAAGAGTACATAGCTATTTTTCCTCTCAATGCTGAGTCAAACACCTTTTGTTTCCATCACACAAACTAAGCTCCTGATAGTCATGCTAGGAAACACTGGATGGGAAGACACTAATCTTCTTTTAATTCATCTCAAGCCCTACACCCTTCTTGTGAAATTAAGGTTGGATGAAGTGATTATATAGCCACAGAAATGAGATTAGTGAGCAAAGTCCACAAAGGTCATGCATAACCTGCCATTGATGCAACACAGACAGCACTAAAGATGCAAACTGTGGATGATACCAACATCATCCGTGTTGTTTCTGATGCATTTACAAACCAGCAGGCACAAGTTAGAATTAACTAGATTTAATTGACAAATTTTCACATTCTGTATTAATCTTTCTATCAAAATCAATTTAGATGGATCTCAGGACCTTTCAGCTTAACTGGTTCACAACATGAGAAGTTTATGAGATGGCATTCTCACTGCTGAACAACAGAGTGCCTTCTGTGTTGGTTAAACAGGAAGTCACGATGCAAAGTGTGCACCGCAGAAATCTGGCAGTTCTGGCAGCCAACAACACTACAAACTTTTCTGTAATGATGACCATACAGCAAAGTTTAAGTCATTTTTATGAAGTTGCAATTGTTTGCAGCCTTGCTCGCACACTATGACGATAATAAATCATATTAGCAGGTTAGTTGTTGTCAGTTCAGTGTGTAAATTAATACTCCCATACCTATTCCTTTTCTCTGCTTTAAAACATTCAGATGGCACATAAAAAACCACAATGCAACACCTGCACCAATGTGACAGTCAGTTTTTTGTAATTTTTTTTTTACATGAAACTGCTGAATTTTTCCTCCACTTTTCTCCATAAAGTAGCTTTAACTTTTTGCTGGTTATGTCAAAAGTTGCTAATTTGGTCAATAAATGAGTCAGTTCTTCTGGTTTCTGGTATAAAAAAACAGCCTTATTTCTTTCTTACTATTAATTGCCGCTCTGCATGTCACAGGAAGCTGATAAAAATGAACACCTGACAGTGGTGTGCATTATTAATGAGTGTGTGAGCCAATATAGCGAACATGGAAAAATGCTCTCTCTGCAGCACACATTTCCATAAAAAGGGACAATATTTCCTTTATGTCAATCACACATCTCTCCATTACAGAGAATAAAACTGACTTGGAGGAGGCAGTTTTAAATGCAATGTGAAGATAAGTGCTGTGTTTATGAGCAACCAAATACTGGGATGATCCTTCTTTGACGTGATGATAACGTTCTGTCTTTTACATGGTGATTTGTAGGAAGCTCAGAGAAAACTCGGTTGAAGTAAAGTCATAAAGTGTCGTTTTTCTCATAGGGGGGCTTTTTAGTTTCTTTTGTAGTTACTCGTCAATACGGTCGTTAAAAATTATGCTTACCGGTAATTTAAATTAATTTCTTCTTTAAATAGCAGGTCTTACAGAGACATATCTCATTTACAGAAACCGAATTGATTATTTCCCGAAGCAGAACAACTCCTGCTCCGTTTTAGTCCTGTTCAAAACCCAACATTTAAACCGTCTGAAGTCAGCTGGTCTGAGTTAGACAAGGTTACTTATGAGCAAGACCCAACAACTGATCCTGTCAGGAACTGAAGGTGGGATTATGGTGACCAACAAAAAACATCGTTTTTCACCGTTTTCCTAAAATAAAATGGAGCCAGTTTAGCATGTTCACTGCTGAAGGCTCCACTCAGTCACCATTTGAAATTACAGGCTGGCATTTTAAAAACCTGCTGCTACTTGCAACAGCATTTATTGCCCCAGACTGGCAACTGGCATCAAGTTGCAAGAAAAGCAAAGCAAACAATGTGACCTACGGAGAGAATAAACTGTCTTCTTGCACTTTGGTTCCCCACAGAAATTCTGAATACATGAGGGGAAGTTCAAAGGACGAACAGCTAGTGTTGAAACAGATTAAAGTGACAAAGACATACCTCTGTGGTGACTGGCCTGAGCCAAAGAAAACAGTCCTGAAAAGATTTTCAGGTTAAACCAATTTGGAACTGAACTAGCAGTGTCAGCACCAGTACACATGTTAAAAGAAGGTACATGTCCTTATTTTTTCTCTAAAGAGAAGCAACAAGTTTGTATTAAGTGTAAAACCGTCCCAGCGACAGCTCTGGTAGCAGCATGAATACAAAGCACACCTAACATTAGTAATGTGGTAAAACACTGAATATATCAGTATCATGTCTGAATGAGCATCCTGGCGGTTTTCTGTAATAAATCATAAAATACTAATGATCAAGTTAAAAAAGTATGTTTTAAAACTGTGTTTGCACACATAGCACTCTGGGCTCTCTGGCATTGTTCACCCAATGCTATCTGAGATATTCCACTACATTACAATAGCAAGCAATAGCAATAGGTCATAGCAATAGACTATAGCATGTAGAAATGTATTCTTTACAGAAAAGTCAAGATTCCACACCATTATGATCAAATTTGGACAACCAAGTTCAGTTGGTAACACCAGTAAACAAAATCTAATGGACAAAACTGTTTGTAGGCACCCATTATGGAGATTCCCAGTTGGCACTGACACAAACTGAAATATGCAACACCAATCCAATGGTCAGAAGGATGGATCAATGTAATGCCATCATATTGCACCAATTTTATTTTCCTAATAATAGTATTATATGAGGGCTCCACGGTGGCGCAGCTGGTTAGCACTGTGGCCTCACAGCAAGAAGGTTGCCGGTTCGATTCCTGGTGTGAGCG
>JBAMHV010000001.1:21973768-22002868 GCA_037177535.1 Pseudomugil gertrudae
ATTAGAGGATCGCGACTTGTAATGGAAAAGCAGTCCAGTACAATATCGTACTGCCCGGGCCGGTAGAGTCGCGTCGCGCAGGTACTAATGGAAAAGCACCTTTAGTCTGCAGACCATAAGACGCATAACAGAAAAGAGGTCTAGTTGAAGTTGTCCAAACTACACTGAAGTGCAAGATATGTCAGTAGTAGCAGAATGACAGTGAAGGCAGCACTTATTATGTATTTATCAGAGCACAAATGTTCATAGTGTGATGTGTCGAACATGTAAAACCTGAAGTTTAAATGTGTACCACTAAAATAATGCTAATTTTCCTTCTTGTCTTTATATATTGACTTCATTCATTTAATCGTTCGTTTTCTATAGCACTTCACCTAACTCAGGGTCACAGGAAGCTGGAGCCTATCCCAGCAATCAGCAGATGAGAGGGAGGGTATAATAAATATGATGTTCAGAAAAGCACAGAAAAATACTGCACTTCTAAAATCTTACTAGTTACATCGCTTCCATCTTTCCTTTATTTCATGTTTTAAATTTTGTGCTGGCAAATGTCTTGACAGTTTGCTAGAAAGTTTCAGCTCTTTCTAGAAATTTGTCCCAGAATTGACTTCTTTCATCCCAAAACTGGGCTGTCATCACTCGTTACGCCCCATCCCACATGGACATGTATTTCAGGATGAACAGGGTTGTCTCTGTCCACTTAGTATCAAACTGTCGGCTTTTACAATCTTACTTTAAAACACTGAGAAGGAATATTTTATGTGACACATGAATCAACATGAAATGAGCAGCCAGTGCTCCCTTACACAGGACTAAATATTCAGCGATACCTGGTGACAGCTGCAGCCATTAGCAAACTGTGATTAAACAAATATTCTCAGTCATGTTGATCAACAGGAATGCCTAAACAAAATCTTCAAGTCAAACTTTAAATGACTGGATACAACTAAAATAATCTAAATAAACAAATGAAGTAAAAATATTCCTAGTTGTCTATAATTAATCCATATACCAAGTTTGTCCGACAACTTCACAATCACATTATCTGTATCAAGAAAACAAGCATGTAGTACATGGTAAGTACAAATAGTACAAGTAAGTTACATGGTAGGCCAGAGTTTTTTGTTTTAACAAAGTGACAATATTTTAAAAAACACTTTGGATTTACAAGTAAACGAGTTATGTTAGATCAAAAGCTTACTGAATAGAATACCATTCTTCAAAGTAGGCTTGAATAATATGGAAAAAATGTCATTATTTAATCTTTAAATTCCAGCTCAGTGTTCATGCAGAAATATACGAGATGAAGGATAATCACATGACATCATAATATGAATAGTTTCATATTCTAACAAGAACAAAAGGGAGCTATGAACAACTTCATTTATTAACTACAAAATGTAAACTCTGCCAAATCACTGTTTTCTCTAGAACAGGTCTTTAATTTGTCCTTGTAGTAACACTAAAACAGTGTGATGTTATCCATCTGATTTACACTACAGTAGTACACGAGCAAAGTTTCACACCCAACGCCACACACACATTATCAGTTTCTGTCTAAGTATTAGTGTCTGCACAAAGCCAGTAAGATGTTAATAAACAATACAAAGAAGAAAAACATGAAGATACAGTGCAAATACTGGATTCATCCTCTGTATGTGGCAGAGGAGGATCTTAAGTTCTGTTATAACAACTTGTGTTGCATAACAGTAATCAAACTGAATATTGAATGACACGCTACCTCTTCTGACATTGCCTTCTTTGTTCACCAGAGGGCAGTGGAAAGTTTATTCTAATGTAAACTGACATGCTCGGTTAAGTGATGGATTATAAACCATCCAAAACCGTCCAAAAAAGTATAGTGATACACTGATCCCACACTGTGGCTGCTGGCACAACAGTAGGTGTGTGACTCATTCACATCAAATGCCCTTTCATTCTCAGGTTATTCAAATAAAATGTACTTTTACTTGTATTATTTCAGTCACTGAAGGACATCAGTCATGCTTTAATGCCACTGTAGTCCCTGACCTTGAGTTACTTTAGGTAAATAATACACAAAGTTTTCTACATGCTGCTTCACATAAATAAGCACTAAACCTGACATCAGTGAACAGCTGTTTGCTATCAGTAACTGATGCTACAACTTCATTGTGGGCCTTTTTTATAAAAAAAATTATGAAGTTATGTGTATGTCTATGCCAACATCGTAAATTCAGACTGTGTTAACACATTTGAGGGTAGCCGGTGTAAAACTGAGACTTTTAGTTATTATTTCCCTAAAAGGAACAAAAAACAGTGCAAATAAACACATGAAGTATGCCATTGAAATATGAAGTTTCTAGACAGTTGACTAAGCATACCAGGGAGTTTTGTCTTAAAGCAAATGCCTTGTTGTCATTACAATTTTCTATCAACAGTGTTTCTGTAGTTCTTGCTTCAACTCAACTGTGGCAGAAAATACTGAATTCTTTCTGTTTCTACAGCTATTGCTTGGATGTGTGTTCAGATTAAAAGTAACTGCAGCTTTGCAACACAGCATAATAGACATGGCTAAAATTTTACAGCTTCCATTGACTTGTGCCCTGAACATAACAACACACTGAGTGAACTAAGATACATGTCAAGTGGAATAAGGCCCCACATGTAAAAATGTTCATAAAAAATTGAATGACATTAGTCATTGCTTATGTTAGCAAAAGAGCTATAAACTCTACACAACTTTGCCTACAGATACATGATAAAATCTCATATTTTATTCTATTTAAGGAACAAAGTCTGAATTTATTGTTGTGTTCATGTGTGAAATTCCATCTTCTAACATAATACTTCCCAACACAACAGATATTAACAGATCACCGTCTAGCTGAAAAAAACATTTAATTCTGCACCAAAGTTAAGACAGAATAATTTGGAAATAGTTTGAGCAATTGTGTACCTAAGGTTTGTGGCAGGACACATTAAAAAGAACCATTATGCTTGTTAAATCCTGCACTAACATCTTGCACGGTGCAATATTTCATTCTTATTATTTGACCATACATATAAATTCTGATTCAAACCAGCACAAACAATCAGAGTAACCCTTAACCTCACAGTAATAAACAGCTTGTTACATTGAGCAGAACTGATGGGATGGATATACCGAGGTCGTACACCACTGGTGATGGGTCAAACTGAATCGATGTCCAGGTCAGATACAGCTTTGTTTCCTCAAATGTTTCATGTATTAAAACATGTTAAAAAATGTAAATATGGAAAGAAAGGGGAAAACAAGCAGTTGTCACTGTTTTGTACTTGAGCGTTTATCTGAAAGCTATGATAAATTGCCCTCCTGAAGGTGACCAGAGAGTGCTCAGCAAAGGTCAACAACACCTGAAAGGTAACTTACTGGTACTTACATGTTCATGCAAAGAGGCAACAACACGTTGTGTGTGAGCCACTTTTACACACTGCCCAAAATGTGCATCTATTCTTATTTTTCTACATAGAACAAGGCAGATGATTGTTTATAAATACTTATTTCTTGTCAACAAAAATCAACTATTGCTTCTGCAATAAATTTTATTCCAGCCATGCATCTTCTTACAGTATATTACAGGTTCACTTGCAACATTAAGGGAATATCTCAAGAGCTATAAAAACCTAACCGCTTAAATAGAATTATAAGAAATAACATTTAAAGTCCCAGTAAATGTCAGCCATGCTGCTCCTGTAATTCTGCTGTGGGCCTACCATTTTAATCCTGGCGGTCGCAGTTTCAAACTACATCACTCCTTCCTCTCCCTCTCTTCCATCACTCTTTCCTCATCATGTTTCCATGGATACCCCCCCCCCCTCCCTTTCCAAGCCTTTTTTTGTATCCTTATTTCTTATCTTTTCTCTTTGAAAATTACAACCCCCTCTCCCCCCGGCACACACACACACACACACACACACACGGAACAAATAACTCTACTACAGATCTCCTTTAATGCACATGCAGCACGGTGGTCAGAACCTTTCCGCCCCTGCTCCCATGTGGAAATACAAAACAGGACATCCTTTTTTTCTTATTCCCCACTAGACAGAGATCTGCTACACAACAGCGCTCCCAGAGATGAGTCTCAATCTAAGTGATTTGCACAGGGGCACTTCAGGTGAAGTAAGACTTAAATGGTGTTTTTAGTGTGAAAGAAATGCCTTTTGCTGAACTGAGTTATTGTGTTATTATAATGTTCATGCATCAGTCAGTCACACCTACAAACTGCAAGAATGGAATTATGCATAAACTTTATACTATAAACTGGTGGTTTGTGTTTATCAAATAAAATACAGCTCAGTAAACAGTAAATACCAAATTAAATCGACCTCAAGAGTTTGTTCTGTGATAAGTACATTTTCCAAGACTCTTTTTAAAAGGAATTTGTCAGAGTTTGGTCTGAGCATCTTAAATTGTTTCAGAAACTACATATAATTATGTGGTCTCAGCAGGCATCTGTGCCTAAAAGTCCTCCCTCAACCAACAGCACAACTTTATATCGTCTTTTCAAGGATGCTTTGGTTTTGTGGTTGCTGAGAATAAATCTTTATGAACCTGCTTGTATTCGTACGATTAAATCCAGTCAGCAGAATGTGTTCTCGGCTGATAAAATGCCTCTTAGACAACAGTGTGTTCTGGATAATTAACATATGATAGATACGCTTATATTCAGACTGATCTTCACAATGTTGTTAAGTCAAAAATAAATGTCCACAATTCTGCTGGGCATCATTCACCAAGGCATCTATTCGACACCAAAACCTGCATGAAAACTTGTGCATTTAAACTTTTTTTCCCAGTAACAAAAGCGTCTGCATATCTTTTTAAAATCAAAGTGCAAACATAAATATCTCCATAATTGTGATCATGCCAGTTTTTCAAAATGCAAACAAGTTATCCTTGTTTCCCTCTTTATCAGCATAAGGAAAGCTGTATGATGAACCTGATACAAATACCTTTATGCCTAAATCTTTTAGAGATTATCTAAATACTCTTGGTATTTTAATACCTTACAACATTTCTAGGAAATATCGAATATGACCACATTTATATTCATATTGATGCTTTTTGATTCTCACAAAAAAGCCCCGTTTATACTGTAGAACCTTTCCACCCAACAAAGCTAAACTTAGTTCTCAAGTGTGCTGAAACAACATCAACTACACAACTCTTTATTTACCCATAGCCTTTGTCATCTGCATTAATTCCTCTGCAAAAACACGTTGAACTAATAATGAACATGTCTGTAGTATGACAAACTCCCTAAAATAAAGCGTGTCCTCTATCCAGCCATAGGAGTGTAAATCAGCTAAACATACATCATCCGTACAACCATAAAACTACTGATATCACTGCACAGTATCATGATCTAACTCCTGTCACTCATGACATCCAGATGCAAGAATAGTGGCACAGAACAGCAAAAACAGAGACATACCCACGGTATAAGACAGCTAAAATTACACGGAAGAGGGCATGAACTAGGCCACTGCTCTGCATTACGCTGCAAAGTGGTAGTAAGCCAACTCGACAAAGGTTTGCAAAGACCTGAATGCTAAAGGTTCGCAACATATATAGGTGCATGTTGATAATTATAGATCTGCTCATGAGTCAGAAGAAAACTAAGAATAAGCTGACTTTTAGAAGTCATTTCCAACTAGAACATAATTAAGTGTGTGTAACAGCAGCTGCAGAACAATGTATGTGACACTGCTAATCTTTTTAGTGCATGATTGAGGCACACAGAGAGGGCTAAACAGACTCACAACAGTACTAGTAACAACTTCACACTGCAAAGGCTGGCGAGGGCAGCATTAGCCAGACCAGCACTGAGACCAAAGCTGACAGGCATGACTCGCACCTATTAAGCGCTGCATACTGGAGCCGTCTATTAAAAACTCTTTGGAGTAAAATCCATGAAGCCAGCCTAAGCTTTTATAAAAAATATTCTTCAGATAATATGTTCTGCAGCTGTGGTATGTTTTTAAGTCAACAGATTGCTTTATTCTGCCTGAAATCTGCAGAAATCCAACACAGCTGTATTATAGTGTAGTGTAGAGGAAGAAATAAATACTGTGCAGTTTCAGTATTTATTTTAGTTTCAGTGGTGCTTCCAGGTTACTTTGTGCTAAAAGAACAAATGTATTGGACTAAATGAAAATGTGGCCTGATGGAAGTCGGACTAGATGAAACGAGCATTGATCGCTGAATTTATAATTGATCACGAGAGGTGCATGATTATGCTGGATGATATGAAGATGTGCAAGCCAGATTAAACATCAAGACATTGTTTATGTCTGTAAATCACGTCATGGTAATTGACCCCAAGGGATGTCTGAAGCAGAACATACAGGCAGATCCTGAAATTCCTGCAGCTATGCCACAAGCACATGATAAATGTTTCCTTTGTTCATTGGTGTATGGGGGTAACTTTTAGCCTGTTGTCTGATCAAATAAACACAGTATATAGTTCTTGCATGTGCAGCAAGGTTCCTGGTAATGATAACGGTTGACAAGACTGTTATTGTTTGAAGGCAATTTCACATTTACCCACGCAGCCATTAACAGAATAAAAGTTGTGTTTCAAATAGTGAAAACATTAAAGCACACGCTACCAAACTGTGGGGCAATGCCCAATAGCACATTAATTATTGAACCCATGTAAACCATCCGCTTTTTTTAGGTATGAATTTTACTTTTAATTACACATAACACCTTTGTTTTTTTCTCTGAAGGTCTGAGCATTGTGCCATCTCCCTCCTTACAGCCAGCAGAAACAAACTGGTGGTGCACGCTGGAGGTCATTCAGCTTGCTTGTAACCAACAGGCACCACACATTAGGCCTTTGTGCTTTGGGAAACATCAGCCTTTTTTCTTTCTTTCTTTCTTTTTTTTACACTCCCTGCAGCACAACCAAGCGCTGCAATGTGCTGACACCATCAGCAGCTTTTCTAAAGCTTTTACCACAGCTATATCACAACCTCCTGAAAAGAAAAGAGGAACAATAGACAAAGCCTTGCTTTTGTTTATGTTAATTGATAGATGTCTAACTGACAGTGTCTGATAGGGCCATTTTTTCCTGTTAAGACTTCAGGATTACAGTGGAATGCTTTCCGTTTGGCTCTGATGGACTTCATTCAACACCCTGCTGCTGCTGATGATCCATGAACGACTGGCTTATGAGTCCCTGAGCAGCATACAGATTGTGTGGCAGCAGCAGCAGCAGCGCAATAACATATTATTGATCCAAACTTGGGTGAATTCATTTTTCGTTGTGTAACACTGTAGAAAATAAACTGCAATCAAACTTACAGATGGAACATGATGCTAAATTACTGATAAATTACTAATCCATAACTGTTAGTCATAACAGTGGGATAAAATGATTGTTCTATCCTATCGTTTTGTGACACAAACAATGCAGAACAGCTGGATCAATGGCCGCAGGGAGCAACGCACGGAGAAAACCATGGCAAATACATTTAACACAAGAGATACGTTGTGCAAAGAAAACTTAGATTTGTTGAGACGCCTACCAACAAAGATGAGATCAAGTATCCTGAAAAAGGCAAAGTTTAAGAGCTTCACAACGGCTTTCAGTGAGGCAGAGCACTGTAATCGATGTGGCCATGACTGGTCACCTTCCAGAGCTGCTTCACAGTTCAGCAGAAAAAAGTACAGAAAGAGCCAACACGCTGTCAAAGGGAAAAGATGGAGGAGAGCTCCACAGTCTGAGAATAAAAGGGTAATATCACTTAACATGCGCCAGGCAGAAATAGGAGGCCATGGTACTTCGATGATGGTCTTATAAGAAATTAGATCTCCTGGGAAACCAATGACCACTGTAAGAGGGTGTACATGGACAGCTGTGGTTCCCTGAACACTGAGATAATAAAGTCAAAGATCATTCCAGGATAGGATTCTATCACACATATGGGTCACTTCCAAAAATGCACCACTGAAGTCTGCAGCATGACCTAACATCTGCAAGGCAGAGATACCTTCAATGTTGCCGAGTCATTTGGATATTTCTAAGTAACCATCAATCAGATGACCCCCCCCCAAGACCACAAAGGGAGGATGTCTTTTTAATTACTGCCAACCAGTGAAGTGCACTGACACTGAACTGCATAATAGCAGATCTATAGGCCGCAGGCTGCCAACTGATATGCACAGTATGCATCTGACTAGCTGCATGCAGTGCACCATTCTCATCAATGCGTGGTATGTAATCCAAGGGGTCAGCAGTGTGAATGCACATTTTCACTTAGCTTTTCATTACATAAAACTGCACAGAGAACCTGGGAGCCTTACAGGACCTTTAGATCCCCTGGTAAGCAAGCGTGAGATCCACTGCCATCATTAGTGCAGTGGAGAATACCTGTGTGGTGTGTCGCTGATCTCTGACGGCCCTGAGACTCAGCCAACCGGTAGCAGGCAGCCCTCCAGGCAGCAGCAAACACGCCGGGCTACAGGTTTTCTGCGGCAGTGCATCTTCCAGGTGAAACATCCCTCTGCTCTGCACAGGCTTGTGACCAAAACGTCTCCTCGACTGTCTGCAACATGCTCCATCACAGACAGACACCAGCCTTTTGTCAAGGCTCGAGACCGTCGATAGTTTTGCTTGCTCAAAATAAGCTGTTACCCCAAAAAAACAACTTCCGCTGCATCTTTGTGAATACGCCACAACTCAAGAGTAAAAACTTTTCTTCAAAACAGGCCTAGCCAGGACATTTTAGCCTCCCGAAGAAGGTTGTTGTTGTGTATGTGCGGGGTACAGATTAGTGATGGGGGCTAATGTAGCTTGTGTCGACCCTACTCCTTTACGCACCTCCTTCCTCCATTCTCTCCATCCCCCTCTCGACGCCATCTGTTTGTGGCACGAGAGAATGTGGAAGTAAAAAAGAGAAAGAAAGAAAAGACGACATTTTGGCTGTAGTTGCTGACCTACATCGCGCGGGTTGTATGAGGAAAGCCGCTCCGATAGACAGCAGTCCAAATTAAACCGGCGGGTTTAATCATACATCCACGTATATCGCTACAGAAAACGCGCATAGGTTTTGTAGGCTGGTCAGGAGGAATTTGATAAGTTACGGTTGAAACACTCCGCCTCGCCGGGCCGGACAAGTCAACGCTCCAGCAAGACATATTTACGTTTCCCTGTGAAATCTCCGCTTAAAAACAGAAACGTTGGGATAAAACACACACTCACCTGGTTCCAAAAGCGATTTATGGTGGCGACGTGACTGTGGTTGATATCAAAATTAGAAAAACAGTTAACGGTGGGTCCCCGTTGTGTGTAGCAGGAAGGAGGGAAGGGAAAAGGGTCTGACGTGAATGAATAAACAACCGAGCTCCTCCTCAACCCCACAAGTAAAGCATAATGTCACTGACTTCAGAGGGATTCATCACAACCCATTAAATATCATATTTATGTAGCAACTAGCAATAATACCGGTGTTAGTATCTGCATCCCATCATTAAAAAGAACGGGTTTTGTATGCACGACATGTAAGAGCTTTATGTATTAACATTATTATTGTATTTTTTTGCTACATGTCGTATATCAAAATAGCATGATGGTTTTATTTAATTTTCAGTGTTAAGCTAAATATTCTGTTTTCTTTCCTCTGAAAAAACACAATTTGGTGTCAATAAAATAATCCACCAGGTGGCGCTGTGTCTCTGCTTGTTGAAATGAATGAATGAAGGAAAAATACTTTATTGATCCCAGAGGGAAATTCAGATTCAGTTGTTTGTAGATTTAAGACTTTTTGAATAAATTTGATGAAAAAAGGGTACTTTTTATCCCTAATGGAAATTGTAATACAACATTAAATAGAATAGATAATATAGAATCCATTTGCACTTTTAAAGATGTGTCAACAAACAGACTGCATTAAATATGGCACAAAACTGGCAAAACTATGTTGCATTAGTACTCAGAAATTCAGAGGCATCATCCACATCATACATGAGCTGTTTTTTCTGACCATATTTCCATCAGTACATGGCCAAACCATTGTAACTATATGGCCACTGCAGCAAATAAGTGGAACACGTGGACCGCACTAAGGGCAGTCACTGATCACTTTATTAGGCAGTTTTAAAGATCATTCAGCTCCTGCCCAAACTTGAAAAGGCTACTCCATCCAAAGGGACGCTGGGACAACTCAGATCAGTTTCTTTGCTTTATTTATCTTTTCTTTGTAGAGGAATTTTCAGTTTCTTTTCTGTACCGCAGCAATTTACTGAGTATGTTGAAAACCTACAAGACAACAAAATATACATTAGACAATGACAGAAAACATTTTGAATCATGAACATCTTTTTAACCAGTTTTAAAATCATGTCTATGACCATTATCAAATTTACATTAAATTAATTATCTAAATATTTTAAACCAAAAGATCTTAAAGTATTTAAACTATGAAAACGCTTTATCAAACATTTTAAACTAAACCCATGAAATCAATTATTTAACTGTCTTTAATAAAATACTTAAAGTATTTTAACAAAGATTATTTTACCTTGTTTTAACTTAAACTTTTACTATTTAACAGTTTTAACCAACAAATGTGTTCATGAAGTAATTCAAAACATTAGTGAATTTAAATACTTATATTTTAAAACAACAGTTTTAACTAAAGCATAATCATAAGGCTAAACATTGTGAAAACCCACAGAATATGTCTACAAAGCATAAACAAATAATCAAACTTTGACTTAAACTAAACTTGCACAAAGATCAATAAAAAGGTTTAGGAAATGTATTTAGTAATAGTGTCCATTTGGAAATATATACATTTACCATACCAGTAGTGTCTTTGGTTGAAGTTTTGAGCGGAAGTCTCTGTTTGCAACAAATGGTGAGGCACAGGTGAGCAGATTACCTGTGGAGTGGAGTGGGCTCCTGAGAATGAGCAGGGAGCGCTTGATGTGATGTGCAGTGCACTTCAGCCGGGCGGAAAAGAAATTCCACAGTGTACTGGTTTAACTTGACAGGCAGCCATCCAATTTAAAATTTTAAATGAGATATATCCTTAACAAGAATACATTAAGAAAACCTTTAAATTTGATGTGGAAGGATGCCATTTCTGTAAATCATCGCCGGAATCAACAGAACATCTTTTCTTTGAATGCAAGTTTGTAAATAACCTTTGGTTAAAAATACACAACTGGTTGTGGTTTAAATCGGTTCAGATAGATTCATTTTCTTTCAGTAGTATCAAATACGGAATATTAATAAAAAACAAAAAGGTTGAATATTTGGTTAATAACATTATACTGCTAGTGAAATTTTACATTCATAAATGTTGTTTCATGAAGTCTCCCCCATCTGAAAAAGCTTTTAATCATGACTTCATCTTACTCTGTAAATCTTTAAAGAACATTAATACACCCCCCGCTAGTAAGCTTTTCTCAATTATATTAGAATTCAATTTACACCAAACCCCTGGATCTTGTTAATAATCCTTTTTTTCTTTTTAAAGTTTTCCTTTACGTTTGCATATTAGACATCTTGAGTTAAGGAGATTTCTTCATTTAGATGGTATGTTATATGATTATATTGTAATGTGAAATTGTCTTTGTGTTCTTTATGTAATTCTTTCTTTGTAATGTTATACTATTGTTAATAAAAAAATACAAATAAAAAAACTAAAAAAAAGTTGACAGGCAGCCATGTTTGTTGCTTGTTAACATAAATAACTAATCAGTCAATTGCATGGCAGCAACTCATAGCACTGAGGCAAAAAGACACGATCAAGAGGATTTGCTTAAATTAAAACCAAGCATCTTGATGAGGACGAGAGGGGATTTAAGTGAACATGCAATGATCATTGATGCCATACAAGCCGGTCTCAATATTTTAGAGTATGCAGGGAACAGAGAATGGTCAGAAAAGAGAAAATATCCAGTGAGTGTCAGTTATCTGGATGAAACCTTGTTGATGTAAAAATCAGAGGAAAATGAGCAGACTGAATGGAGATGTTATAAAAAAAAAGCAAGAGTCATATCAATTACTACTGGCTACAAGGCATGTAGAATACCCTTTCTGACCACACAATGCAACCCTGTTTGAAGCAGTAGAAAACCTCACCAAATGATTTCCCAAACATGACAACGAGTTTACTTTACTCCAATTGCCTTTAAAGCCACTACATCAGGGGTGGTAAACTCCGGCCCGGTGTTAGGAGGGTCCCTGCCGCAGCACAGCTGGCTCAAATCCATGAGTAATTAGCAGGTTTGTGCAGAGTCTGCTAAATAAGTCTGATGTGTGTCAGGTCACAGGTGTGTTGCAGCAGGATTGAGAACTGGAGTTTTCCACCCCTGCACATCTGCACTAGATCTCAAACCAATAGAGTGGGACGTGGTGGAACAGGAGATTTGCATTATGGGTGCACAGTCAGCAAATGTTCAGAAATGGTATGATGCTACCATGTCAGTTTGGACCAAAATACATGAAGACTGTTCCCAACGGTACAGTCACTAATCCATCACGGGCTTCACTTATCTAATTTAAATAAGCCCAGTGATGGGCTGTCCAGGATGAACCCTGCCTCTCATCTGCCCATAGATAGACTCCAGCTATCCGTCACCCTGAATAAGCTGTTCAAATAATGGATGGATGGAGAAATAATCAATGTACGTCAGTAAACATGACAATTATAAAATTGAATACTTGCTATGTCTTAATTTTAGCCAAAATAATGAGTCATTTAAATAAATCTTATGTTCAATATTAATATTATTAATTCCAGATTCAGAAACTGTACCGTTTAATACAAACTGAGCTGCTATGTGTCTGAAGAAAAGTCTACATCTCTGACATTAGAGGGCACAATCACTCCAGTAAACTCATGGCTGGTGATAAAACATCTCTAAAGATCTTCACATCTCATATAAGATTCTTTAATTAGATAAAACTGCCAGCGTGTGAAGAATTACATCAGTGTCCTTTTTTATGACCTGCCACAAAAGATCAATGCAGAATCAATCTAACACCAACTCTGTGACATGTTCAGTGGTATTGATCACTTCTTAAAGCACACATGAAAGAAAGTAAAACCCAGCTCATCAAGTTTATTTGTCGCTGACATTCAGGGAATTACTGAGCTTTTGCGTAATGTACAGATCTACTGTTGCTCTGTGAAAAATCAGTCCACCAAGGAGGCGATGATGTCAGCCCTCCTGCAGCCGGTGCTTGTCTGCTGTTATTGATAAGGTTTATTCATTTACATGATAAATACTACAGTACCTTTGTGTATTCAGAGATTTGTCAATACATTGTGCTGTGCATGTAAATATGCAGCTCTCAAAAACTTTGATGAAAACTGTGTCAGCAGAGTGCAATACGTTTTTATTGATTGTTGCACAAATGATTGGAAGATCACTGCACACTTGGAGGAGAAACATCTTTGTTTTCCCCACATCCATGGAGATCTTAGGAAAGCGTGTTTTATAGCTCATCCCTGTTCAACATTGACTATCTGAGTGTCTTTCACAGGCTTCACCAGAACACATGCCTCTCAGTCATCTCTTAGCTTAAAAAGTGCTCCCTAAACCCTCATCAGTATGTGTAATAATTTATCCTCCTTCATTTCCAAGCCAGCATATTAATAAGTATGTCTGGTGTTAATCATTAAAAGCTACCATGTTGATTTGTCTGCCTGCTTTTCACCTTTTTTTGCATTGCACTGCAGTATCTGTACTCTTTTAAAAAGCCTTGGACATGCTGCACCTGTGGGTGGTTACTTAACAGAAAGGCCCATCTTCTCCTCCTCACACCACCTACTCTCTGTTCTGCCTGTCTAGACTGTGATTACCATCTGCTTCATCACTCAGGACAGTCCACTGTTTACTGTGCTCACTCTCTCTCTCAAACACAGTCGGATTCCTAAATCCAGCTCTAAGAGTGCAATCATCAAAAATTTGTAACATTAGAGGCTGATGCTCAAACCCTGCACAGCATATCTGGACAGATGCAAGAACAGTGAAATGGGTTCAGAGTCCATGACTGCTTTTGTTTTTTAGGATGAGAGATGATGATTAATGTGAAACAGGTCATCTCTTAAAGGGAAATAACACCAGAAAGGCAACTGGCCACTTCTTATGGCCTCAGCTGGCCGACAATTGTTCTGTGATCACATTCAGTTTTCTGCTTAATCTACACATGCAGCCAAAGGTGATGTCATCCACAAGAGTTGTGTAACTCTCAGATGACAGTTGCTGTCAAAACAAAAGTAAAAAATTGAGTTTTTGTTTTTATACTGAGATCATCATAGTAACATTGTCATTGTGACCTTTTCACTGTATCATTATGTGACCATTTCTTTCTCCAAAACTTACTCTCACAAAATGAATAGTAAGATAAGGTTAAACTGTAGCATCTTACAGACATCAAATTTCACAAATTCCAGGCATTCGTTAAAATTAAGAGCCCAGCTGGCTCCAGTTGCAACATCAGTTGATGTGTGTGTGTTTTCCATTGCCATGTGTTTCCTATTCACTCCAGGCAGTGTATTACTATGTTTTCCATTCACTGTAGCGTGTGTTTTTGTCAGGGTGTGACAGTATTACCTCATTCGCCCTCTGACAGCCCACTCCGAGCCGTCAGTGCTTTCCAGAGATGTACGTGTTGGGCGTGTTGAGGCAGTCGAAGTTCACATGTTCATATTCAAACCCACTGAGACAGCACGAGCTTGTTGTGTAAGACTCTTGTTCTATGCTGTCATGAGCTTTAAACGCAACAGAAATACCACATCATACTATGAATAGTCTGAAACCCATACAAAGTAGTGACTGCTGACGCTCCACACAGCTGTGGGAGATGTGTGTGAACTGTCATGGCAGCATGAGTAGCAAAGGGTCAAAGTGTCTAAAGAAACCCCCCCCAATTTAATATAGCCGAGGTCCTTTTCACCCCCTGATGGGAGACCAGTTATTAACACAGCTGACATCCTCTGGATGCTTGACACTCTCTCCCGAGCCCACCGGTCCATTTTTTTTTTGTCTATTTCAGGCTCAATGGCTAAAGTTGGATTGCATTAAAGCATTCTCTTTAAAAATGCTTTTAATTTAATTACTTGAGTGCATCAAGTGTTTGATTATGATTCAGTAGAAAGCTTACAGTATGGAGACATTATTCACAAAGAGAAATCAATCAGATTGTGAAATACTGCATGTCCGAACCTCAGCTATTAAGATTTATGATCACTGCAATGCCTTTTTCAACCAGCAGTTTGGTCAATATAGCACATATTTCAATACCAGCAAGCTGTCAAACTACCAGGAGGGGTGAATGCATGGTAGCAGCATAATGTCAGACGACACCTGACAGATAAAAGAGACTGATCTGCTCCTCTGTTTTACCACATGCAGATCAGCAAACAGGACAGGACAAGGACAGGTAGTTCTACAATCTTTAATACACTGCATTTCCTAATGTTTCTTCATTATAACACCTGCAATGTTGATGCTGCATTTGCTTCTAGAAAGTACTCTTATCCCTAAAGGCTGTTCAAACTCAATATAAGAACAGCCACCACTGGAAAAACAGATCTATTGTTTCTGTTTGTTGAGTTCAGACACATTTGCAACAGCGAATAGCATTTTAGTATGTGCAGAGTAAGAACTTCTCTCATGATCCACATAAAAACATCGAAACGAGACCATAAAAGATTAATTAGATCAAATTGATAGCTGTCAAAATGCAAAATAAAGAACAAGATCAACTTGTTTTTACTCCTTCTTCTTCAGACTTGTTGCACTTAGCTTATACCCCCATGCTTCAAAAGCTAAAATGAATTTACATGGGCTACTGCAGCCCCTGTACAGCCACATGAGCATACCTGCTCTCTGTCACACACACAGGAATCCAGCACACCAAAGAAGGTATATCAAGAAAACGACAAAACTTTCAAAAGGATTATCTTTATTGATTTCTACATTGTATTCAGTAAAATGTAGGGCAGGGGGGTTGGTTCCTGTCTAGAGCAGCGGCTCCTGATCATGCTACAGCTGATAACACTGTGGAGCAGGATTTTTACTGTCTGCTGGTCCACTGAGGAGACAGCATTTGACTCAAAACCTCTCTACCAAAGAGCTTTTCTCTCTTCTGAACATCTTTATAGACTGATCGACCGTTTAAGCCTTTGTGTGCAAGAATGTGTATGCGTGCTGTGTAGATGGACTGAGCTCATGAAAGATTTGACAGCACAAATTTGAGAATGACATTTGCGAGATGTGACAAAAGAAAACATTATTTATAAAGTAATGGTGGTTTCTTTTTTCAGTGCTTTCTTTTTCCTTTGCTAAGTTATGAGTGTTACTACTCAGATATCAGCAGTTTAGTCTGAGCAGCTACAACAGAGTCTATCTGAATGCCTGAATGATGGGAACGTCTCCCTACAAAGTGATGGCTCAAGAGCGAGAAAGCAATCTTGTTTATCCGAGAAAAAAAGAGAAGTGACAGAGGATTTTTGGCTTCCTGTAAAAAAACTCTTTTTTGTGGGGGGAGGCCGCTGCACCTGTATGGCGTCTCCCCTCCTCTTCCCATGTCCACAGCTTTGAAAAAGCGAGTATATGTATGAGTTGCCTGAGGTGAGAGGCTAGTGCAGGTGCTGCTTCTTTTTGATGTAGGCACTCTGACTCGGGGAAATCCATCCACCTGCGTCAGTGGAGGTTATTGGAAACTTTCTCCTCTTTGAATTTACAGCGAGCTTTTCAGTGGACATAAAGGATGAGCGACTGGCATGTGATAGAAGGGGATTGAAGTTTAAAACTGATGTCGGCCAGGGGGTTTCTTTTCTGACCACAACCAAGTCATAGGTTATGCACTTTGCTTTTTATCTGTTATGGGTGCCTTATCTTGTGTTTATATATTTTAGTTCTACTCATGCAAAATAAATCCATTAAAATTTTTTCACGGTTTGCAACGGAGGTCTAAACATTCACCCATTAATTATCTGTAACACTTAATCCAATGAAGGGTTGCGGGTAAGTAGAGCCTAACCCAGCAATCAGTGGATGAGAGGCGGGTAGCTACACCCTGGACAGGTCACCAGTCATTAAAATAAGTAATAAATTAGCAGAAACAACAAAAACATCTCAAATAAAGATGTGAGAGAAAAATGGCAAATACTGTATGTGTAACGTTTTCAGCCATTCATGGTTTCATCATGTTTCATAGACAAACTGTTGCACCAATTCTGCCAACTTCATGGGAACCATTTTGCTGGTTACCTTGGCTACAAGTAAACAAAACAATTAAATGAAATAATAACATTTAGTCACATTGTTGTTGGGAACTGATGAGCAAATCAAACTAAAGGCTTGCAAACTACATGTCAGATAGAGAAAACAATGCAAGCAACGAGGACAAACGCATTAAAAACATCACTGAGGACATTTGTTTGTAGTTCTTTTATTGTTGTTGTTGCTGTTGGTTTGTTTAACAGTTAATTTGGCCAGAACAGACAAACAAACAGCTGGTTTTTGCCAATAAAGTGATTATAAAATCGGACACTGATCCAAGTATTTTCCACTATCACAACCATAGATGTGATCATTGCATGGTGGGGTTTAGACAAGCAAGCAGCGAGTGTCATCTGCTGGTGGAAGCAAACAAGGAGGGGATCAGATATGGCTACAAAGTTTGAAGAGCCATATCTTTAGACTTTGTGAGCAATGGCAACTTAATGGTAGTTAATGATAGCCAGAGAAGAACAGTAGTGTTACCCGCTAGTTTACTGGAGCTTTATCCCTGGATGTTTATGAGCCCAGCTCTGGAAGCCAAAACCAGTAAAAGTCACTGTATATAGATGCTGTTAAACATAACTGCCTCTCATCCGCCACTGGCACCACACTCACTCCAGTCCAGTCCAGAGGCAGAGAAATGTGGAGCTTGTGGAGATGTGTAACACCGTCACTGCATTTGGGGAAGCGATTTACATCTGTCTGCTGGTAAAGTTGTTGTGGTTATGCTTAAATATCTGAAGTTCCTGTTTTATTTAAATGTTCAGTAAATATGCTTATGAAAAAAGTCATGAAGTACTAGTCGGTACTTGACTAAAAGCTACTGTAGAGAAAAAAATCACAGAAAATATTTTACACATAGGATGGAGAATAATATGGACAAATAAAAGTTTTATTTTGGCAGGTGGATGACGAGATGTCGAGATAAATTCATGGTTTAAAACAAATCAACCTGACAGGTCTCTTTCCTTTCAGTGTTGTTACTCACTACAGAGTATTTTAGTTATTCCAGAAGCTTCTACAGGATCCATTTAACAATAAAGAAAACAATAGGATTACAGTCTCACGATAGTAGATGTGGAAATATCTACTGTATAAAAAGCTGAGAAAAGAAAAGATGGACAGGAGAGTTTGTGTGAAATATAAGTCGCTGTCATTTTAAAATACATTTTGGCAGGTGTGTGGTGAGTGTGTGTGGATGTGTAATTTTAAATGAGGCGCCATTAATTTATAAATTCACATCTGGTCCAGGCTAAGGACCGGGTGTCCTCGTAGGCTGGGGAAGAATGACTGTTTTTATTGACTTATGTTCAACTCTTCTTTTCCACAGAGTTAATGTCTTTATTATACCATGGAAAAGAGAGAAAGAAGAAGGAACATGAATTTATTTACCCTCGGCTTGGCTAAATTTGGCTTGATCAAATCTAATTGACTGAACTTTATGTGAAAGATGTTTCTGGCCAAGTGGGATCAGTTAATGCCTCAATCATGAGATTCAGATGGACGCAACAGCAAATTCATCTCACCAAAAATATAATAAAAATTTGCATTGCATATTGAACACCTTCAGCCTTTAGCTTTTCCTTTGATGAGGGGTCTATGTAGATAACGCTAAATAAAAATAGACTTGAATCTCACCACTTCACATCATCAATAAACCTCCATTATATGAGTTTAACATGTGACACTGGTCACTGACTCATATGTCACAGTGATAGATTCCTGTGTGACAATTTTACCCCAGCTTTTATGTATCAATTAAATCCGACCTTTCAAAGGTTATTTGTTATCTGTTTGATCAAAAGAGGAGGCTTGAATGATGCTCCAGCATTTCCTTTTACCACTGACTCACTTTAACTCTCAAAGACTGATTGTATCGCATCATTAAAGAGAAGCAAAAAGTCCCAGCGGCCTTGTTGGTTGCGACTCTCTGGCTTTATTGTAGGCAGGGACTGGTTATTACTCGTCTCTACTCTCAAAGGTGCTTTAAGCCATTATAAGACTTTTTGCTGAACGTAAGATGAGTACTTGATGTCAGAATTTGTGAGTTTAATTCAGTACATTAAATATCAATGTGGCTAAAGTGGATTTAATTAGTGCCATATAGGAAGTGTGTGCTTTTATTTTTGGAGTTTCTTCCTCTTTCTTCATCAGTTAAAAGATTAAAAGAGCTTGTTTCTGGTTAAAGTTTTACATAAAGGGGTTTGTAATGTGTCGGTATATAAAAAAAGAAAGACGTTTTAAAGCTGTTTTGGACACTTTCCAAATGTGTTCCCATCTATTTATAATAATAACCTCCAAAGGATTTATTAGCAAATATTTATAACAACAATGGAAGAAACGACAGTGTGCTTTGGGACAAAAAGTCATGCAGCAAAGTTTGAAAACTAAAAGGCAAAATCAAATTGTATTAACACGCTTCAGTTCAGCTGATTTTTTTTTTTTGTAACAACTTTTAGTTCTCAGTTGTTGTCATCCAGCCTTGTTACATGCCCTGAACCCAATATCAGACGTGTTACTTTCCCAATACCAAAACGTTTAATATGAGCTAATTTAGGGTGATCATTTTCTTTTTATTGCAAGTTACGTCTGGTTTATTCTTTTTAAATGTTCATTATTTTGGCCATTTTTGGTGCTGCGTTTTTATTCTGACAAATGCGGCTTAGAGATGTACAAAAGCCAAGCTTTGGCTGAAGAATAACACTGAAGTAAGGGAAATGACGAGAGTCTCTGGACAACGAGTGTGTGTATGCTCCAAGTCCTGTCAGGCATTGCATCATATCCTTCTTTCCCCCTCTTGACTGATTGAATTCATATGTTCTGGGCCGAGCTGGGCTGTACGTGATTACTGTTTTACTCCCCAAAAAGGTCAGGACTAAACAGTTGCTGTCTGCTCCCTCTCTAGGCTCTCCTTCTGGTCTCTTTCTGCCATTCTTCTTAGAAGTGTCTGTTCATCAATGATTGATGTCTCCCTGTAGGACTCGACTCATCTTTCACCTTCAGCTAGCCTCCCAGCTGCTCCCTGCGGCTCGGCACCAGGCCCACATACACGAAGACCCAGCTCTGCACCACAAAATGTGATCTCTTCAGGAGTTGTGTGGTTTTGGACGGACACCTTTACTTGTGTTTCACAGCATCTGTCTCTGCACAATTCATCTCACATCCTGTATTTCTACCCTTGATTTGCCTCCTTTTTAGCCTTGTTGTATGGGAATCAGTGCTTTTATTCAATGTCCCACCCTTTACTGCCATTCCCAGGAGCACAGAAATAAAAAGCCACTTTTCAGCAGCATGGGCTGTAATTTCATGTTGTCAGGGCCCATTGTATTGCAGAAGCTGCATCTGTTCTCGTCTTGTATTGTCTATTGACGATGTGGGAGCAGCATCAGCAGGCACAATTATGCAGGCTCACAAACCAGTGAAACTCTCTTTCCCTACACTTGGATCAGCGTTTTCTTGAAGCCAAAGGTGATGGAAGACTGCATAAATATGTTTATCCTCCTTGGCAACAGACTTCTAAGCTTTATGCAAACACTCCTTACGCCTACAGTAACATGTAAATGAGCAGGTCATATACCCTCGGCACTGGCTTAGCCACAGTATCTCTCTGTTTGGCCATGGCTTTGGTTCAGGGTAAAGATTATGCATGAAGAAAGGTTTCAATCAGAATTCTTACTATGAAGAGACAGACTTCCAAGTGTTTGGAAATCCATCAACACAGCTTAAATGTGGTACTGCTTCTGACAGTCAGTCTCTTGTCTGGACTCGATACAATGTACCACGTTTCATAAGTGTGTAGCAGAACAGCAACTTTCAACATGTTTTTCTTGTATCCAGAAAAGGGTCGGTGTGAACTGACATGCAAGAATGTGGAAATGTCTATATTTCCCTGTTAGTATGATCGGATACCTTCTGGCTGGAGAAGAGCAATACAAAAGAAACCGCGAGACTGTTACAAAGTTCGGTTTGCTCAGAAAAGTACGACATGACAGTATATTGCGTCAACTCTGACTTCTGAAAACTGGGCTTAATGCAGTGATTCATCCTCTCGTTGCAGCGTTCCCACATGTCTGACTTTTATACAGCTGATATGTACAATGATTTATGTCTCCTCGACATTTCATAAGAAACAGAACACCAATAATCAGGTTGTTTATTTCAGCTTCTTCAGAAAAGACTGTCCGTCCTGTTTGGACAAGATGAGAGGAAATCTCCGATAAGCTTCGAAAAGTAAAGACCATGAAAAAATGAGATTTACCGTCATGTCAAAATTACTTTACTACGTAGAAGCAGACAAAGAAGTATCAGTAAAGTAATGTTAATAAGACAGTGTTTTCTTTTCTTTCTTTTTTTAAGAGTGGGGGGGGGGGGGGGTGTCTGCTGGCTGATGAATGGACTTCAGTGCCTTTCGGTCTTACAGTGGCGTAAACAAAGACTCATACTGAACACACTCTTAGTCACTTCCTAGAAAAATGATACAATCCTTTTGGTCCGGCTGGGAGGAAATGCGTGCTTGGTTCTCCTGGTCAATATGAGGTAAACAAATAAATAAATCCAGCTCTGCTGCACACTCCCAAAACGCGTCATTTTAAATCACTTCATAATTTCCTGTTCAACCTTTAACCTCAGTGTGGGTTTAAAAAAAAAGGTAAGAAGAAGCCGAGGAGTATCTTGATAGAAAGCCCATCCACGAGCCAGTTTGAACCTTTAAACCCAGGAAAGGTGCTGCAGAGACCTTCTGGCACTTTTCTTAACTCCAAAGGTTCACAACATCAACATGAACTGCTTTAATGCATGATACAAAATTAACTATGTATTTGTTCTGCAGATTGCTTATTGTATTTCTTACATTGTCGTTTATGAGCCAAAAATGACTCGCTATGATGAATAATTAGGATGTTGTAGTTTAAAATGTAGAGGTGTGCAGTTTATAGTATATAATAGTAGTGCTTAGAAACTTTTTATGTTTACTTAGAATTTTAAGTGACAAACATCTTCTAAAAAAAAAACAAATAAAATAAAACAAAGTTCATCACCTCCTTTGATAACAGCATTTTTAATAAATGCTAGCTGCTCTGAACAGCAAGGAGCCCAGCTGCAGAATCTGGACTCTAAAATACAGATATGATGGTTGCATACAGAGGAGAATCCTGGACACAAAGCACAGGTAAAAAAAAGACTATTATCATCATAACAGACAGGACATAGGCTTCAAAACTAAGAAAAAAGATACGGACAGAGCTTATTCTCTGCTTTCCAAGAGTTAGTCATCATAATCCAACTATTATCTTCAACAAAAGATTTGGATTTCTTTCTAACTTGATGGTGTAGTTATGGAAGCATCCACATGCTTGCCAAATATAACTTTACCTGAATATTTCCTCTTGCACACACTTGTTCTGACTGAGGGACAGTGGGGGTGAGGGGAGGGAGAAAAGCTGAACCAAAATAGTTTTTCCTGACGGATCAAATTCAGCTGTCACTCTGCTGAAAATGCATTTGTAATTCAAATAGCACAACGACTGAGAATCAATCCAAGTGAGTTACATTACGGTGTAAGCAGGAAAATAATGCAACAATCCCAAAGCTACAGATTCAGTAATGCTCTTTAGGTTACTGGTGGTGTTTCATGCTGGTTGAATCATGTTTTGCAGACAGAAATCACCCTTTGAAGAGGAAAAACATAATAAGTGTTGATTATAACAGATTGTTGGTTGTCTTGTAAGCTATTTTTATGACATAAATACTGTTGTAATTGAGGAAAATCAACCACTGCAACAAAACTGGACTTACATGGCCCATAAAACTTCACTTGATTAAAAAAGATTGAGGAGGAATAAAAAACATGCAGTCTAAAAAAAACAACCTGCGTTACCATAATCTGCTCTTATTTAGACATGAGGAAGTTTAGATGAGAACAGTCATGACTGACATCATTGGAACCACTGTATTACAAACCCCTCCCCATCACCACATCTCAAAGAGCTTTCTTTACTTACTGTGTGTGTGTTTGGATTGGACTGTGTGCAAAATGTGTGTGTTCAGTCCTGGAATAGCCCTTGCACACAACAACATTGAGAAGTATCAGGGACATCTGTGTCAAGCAACACTCGATGTCACGTTACTTACAATAAGGAAATAATTGCTGGGCCTTCCCTTACAGTGCAGTCAATGGATGTCTGCCACTGTTTAACAGGTCTTATTGCTTCTTGGGAGTTTAATGTCTTTAAGGTTTAACTAAGTGCCAAGTGGCAAGTCCGACATTCGCACATGACCCTGATAGATCATATACAACCTATCAAAGAGGAGAACAAAGGTCCTTCATGGTGCATTTCCAGTTGAGTGGGAAATGCTGTGGGATTTTTCTTAATGGTCATAATAAAGAAGGAATGGTAAATGAAGTACACCAATAGGGAATGACTTCAGGTTCTCCGGCATATGTTCCCAAACAAGACCAAATTAAGACTTTGATTAATTGGTTTATTCAGTCGCTCCTTCATTTACAACCAGTCGATTTCTCCCTCTCTGCATCTCTGCTGAACTGTGTAAAATGCTCCATGCCTATGACAATATTAGCTGTCATTGAAAGAAATGCTTTCATCAGCTTTTTCCCCATTTCCCTTATGTTCCCACCATGCCATCGGTCTTGTGGATGGCTGCTTGCCAAGCTGATTAATTGGCTGGTTGGCTGGCTGCTGTGCAGATTGTGTGACTGACTTACTGTCACTTTTAGAGAATGAATGACGAACTCTTTTGCTGACCTCTTTACCAAGGTGACTAACTGGCTGGTTTACAGGCTGACTTCTATCATTTACTTATGATCATTTTATATAACTAAGTAGAAAAAGACACACACAAAAAAATACTTGTAATTAGTGATTTTATTAAAAGGAAAACAATTTTGTGCATAAAGGTTTGCTGGAGTCTTAAAGCATTTGAAAGGATTTTGTAATTCTTTCCAGACCGATTTTTTTCTCTTTACTTTGTCACATAGGGTCATGTAGGTTTGGAAAAATTTTCCCTTAATGGATAAAATCACCATTTAAAAACTGAATTTGGTATTAACTCGGGTTATGTTTGTCTAATAATGAAATTTGTGTGAAGATCAGAAACATTTAAGTGACACAAATTTGCAAAAGACATCAGGAAGGGGCAAACACTTTTTCACAGCATTGTATGTGAATATGTGCAAACTGACCCCCCCAGAAGTCCACAGTCTCAGAAACACTGTATTTTGTTGAATGCATGGTAAAATAAGCTTATTAAAGATCATTAAATTTCCTAAAACTACAGAACAATGCAACTACTGCAAACACTGCACTTATAGCAGCAGAAAGACACATATACATCAAACATGAAATAAAGGACAGTACTCATCTCCGTGGTAATAAAGGATGGCATCATCCTTTGTAATTGTGTAGCTAAATGACAGCTCCGTATATATTCTCTGTCCTACAAATTAACATTGCTTTTATGAAGAATCAATGAGTTATTGATCTTTTGCCCAGGAACTGCAAATTGTTGAACATTTCCACCAAACCTAAAAAGTAGGATTTAGTTATGGCATTTTGCATTAACACTGTAAAAGGATCAGACATGGATGTTTTAATTCTATAAAAAGGACTCAGCACAGCTTGGGGGGTCCGTCGACCTGACGGAAACGTATGGAAGAAGTGAGAAAGAGTTGCATTATTTAGTTTTTTATTAAGCTTTTACTTCATCACCAGCCACATTTCTGAGTGACAAATGAATAGTTTGAGCGCTTTGTTTCTTCATTTCCAGTATAAAAAAAAACAAGCTGTTCCTGTGGATTTGTCCGTCTGTCACTGCGTGGGGCCCCTGTGAGGGACGTCTTTGAGAAAAACTCCATATGAGTCTTTTTTTCCTCCTCAGCTGCCAAACAGGGTAAAGAACAAATACATCCGGTGGGTCCTCCTTTCTTTTTTGTCTCTTACAATTTTTGCACACTCAGTGATCAGTTTATGTAAAATACATTTATTTCTACAAAGTACTTCAGTTCAGAGGATTTCTAACCCCATCAGTAACAGATAAACCTTTCAGTGTTTAACTTTTGTGCCAAGGATGAACTTCCAGCAGCACCTCTTCCTTCTTTCCTATAAGCTCTATGAGTCCCATGACCAGATTATTTTTTTTAGACTGGAAGATCTTGTTAAAAGCGGAACAATTTGTTCTGCCAAAGGAGGCCGAAACATGGGGACACAGAGGAAAAGCTCCTTGAAGACAAAACCAAGCAATTAAAGCTGACGAGCCACAGCTGAGGAGACAAAGTGATAACCATTGTCTCGACACTTCATTAAATTTCTATTGCAGACCATGAGAAAAAGCCCTGTTGTTCTGTTCACATCGTGTGGTGTTGAAGGCAAGGTGGAACTGAACATGAGGGTGAATGCAGCGACCCAGCATTTATCAACCTCACATCTCTTTTTCCTGAGGTAATCTAGTTGTGGTGACAATAATAATCATGATGTACTCCATTGCTAAAAGTTTGTTTGGTGTCAGACAAAGCGATCCGTGTTGATATTTTGTCCTCACAATATTGATGAAGGGAATAATTTGCAATATGGACTGTAAGAAAAAGAGATATGAAACTGATCATAACATGATCCAGCCATCTTTTTTTTATATATACAACAGGCACTGAGGTCTTTTTTTTTACCGTTGTATGCAGTTAATGTGTTTAGTTTCACATTCCACTTCATACAAGCAGACCAAACCAGTTAATGTGACATCGGCCGTCATCACTTACGTGCTCTGTGCTTGGAGAGGCGGCAGTTTACGGGGGTGGCCGGTCTTATGTTGGAGTAAACTAAAAAAAAATGTATGATGATCTTTCTATGGCAGCAACTCCAACTTCCAGCACAACACCTATGGCTGACTGGTTCAAATAAACCAGTTTTTCTTACCCAGGCTACTGGTTTTTCTGTCTGCCTTTGGCCAACCTTCATTTCGGTCTTTCAAACAGTGTAAAAATCTGAACCATCTTTAAGTTTTTTATTAATTGAACTGTAATTAACTTTGATACTCAACCCAACTATTCTGTTGTCTTTTCATCTTGTTTTCATGCATTCACTCTTTATTTTAACTGTTTTATTAGAGTTTAGATGGGTGTTTGTTTATGGAATAAAGAAATGTATTTGTTAGGTTTATGAATAAAAATTACAAACACTTTGATTTAAGAAAAAACTTTGGTAAAGGTTTGATCGCACCCTTGATGCTGATCGCAATCATGTGTTTGATTTACAGACACGAGCCCAATGACTCATTCACCAAAGAAAAAAATGACTAAATGTGGTTCATTTGAACACTGGACAAACTTAACACCAGCATTTAGCATCTCAGGATCAATGCTGCTTCATAAACATAACAGTAACAGTGATGTTTAAGTTATTGTTGTATTGTATTGTGCTAAATGGGACCCTTGACCTTTTGTATAAAAGTCCAGCTGAATTGATGAAAACTTCAGAGTACACTGCACTGACAATTTAAAGCACAAAATTCATTCTCATCATAAAACAGGACAGCATTTGCAGAGTGCATTCACACCAAAATACAGAAATCATGTTTTCTGATATATACAGACGGGATGCAAGCATCAAATAAATCTCAAAAGGCTTGCTCCCAGTTTGACTGAAGTAGTCATTTTCCTGTTTCCGTTCATGTAATTGAATCATTGGAGAGAGAATAAAACGACATGCATGGAACCTTTTTCTCTGCACCACCTAAGTGAATCCTCCATCAGCTGCTCACGGGCAAGAACAGAAGTTACTGTGTATCCAGAGAGAGAAAGAGAGACCTAGAGAGGCCCAACTGGCCATAAGGTTGCCAAGGCAACGGGGACACTGCATGCATGGTGGTGAAAGAAGAGGGGGTCTTGGTTGATAGGGATGACTGAGACGCCAGGGGACACCTTTGTGCATTAAGATAGTGCACACTGCTGTCTGAAAGGGGGGACAAATATGTTTTAAAGCCATCTAAATGAAACCATAAATAATGCTGTTTAAGCAGTCTCTGAAGCTAAAGAGCCCAGAATCAGGAAAAGTACGTCCTCGATTGGTGCTGAGCATTTTACAGGAACCAGACCAGTGCAGATACTTAGATACCTCCCATATCCATGCTAGTACATGTATTCTCTGCAGTCCGCTAAGAAAAGCATACATGTATGTGCATTTCTATAATGTGCACAGAAAATACAAATATATAAAAAATGCAACATGTCCTGACAGCTTTGTGTCTGTGCCAGCGAGGAAGAACATGTCGGGATGGGAAATAGTTCCTAATGTAGGGTTGTTAAACGTTTGTCCAGGATATTGATGCAATCATTTTAGAGCAACCAGCCATTTGTGGGACACCAGTAACCTTTTAAAACAGGGATCTACTTTCAGAAAGGTAAACATGGACCTTTTGTTTAGCACTTATATCAGAAACATCTCTTTCTGTGCCAGAGTTTGGATTTTTTGGCGATTGTGTCCCAGGCATCCAAGCATTTTCCATTTAATGAAAGAAAATTAATCAACCACCCAAATGAACATGACCAATAATGTTTACATATGAGAATATAAACTAATGTAAAGTGTTCATATTGTACATACTGGTTCATTTAGATTTTTCCAATTACATCAGTGTTTGACAAATTCAATGACATGCTTTGAAAATGGCAACAAGGATACTGAGTGTGAAAACAAAACCACAACTTCTGTTTTCCATAATTACAAATACAACCAGGAACTAGGTACTATTTGTTATATTTCATAAAGCCAGTGGAACTTTTTTAATCAGAACACATCAAGCCTCATACTCTTATGTCAGTTATGTTTCATTTGCTGCTTATTTTCCATGAGCCTGGGAACCCTGCCATCATGTTGACTTTAGATGTAACTTCTTCCCAAGAAGGCATGCTTTTGTTTTTACAGGAAGATGCTGCTCCACTGGAACCTACTCATAACATGTTAGTCAGAACAGACAAGAAAAGCAAGAAAAACAACTGCAAGCTGTTGTTTTATTTTTCAGTTAAAGCATGTTACTTAACCTTATATTAGTATGAGTCTCTCTGGATATCAAGGGAGCACACAGGGGTTAGGTTAGTCGTTCAAAATTGAACCAATCTAACTTTTCAGATAGCATTAATATAGTTTTAAACATGATTAACTAATGCTTACAGATGGTTAACTTCAACCTTTAGTGAAGAGGTGATGCTAAATGAGAAGCTTTGTCCAAAAGAAAAGGTCTGCTGGTGTCTTAAGGTGCATCAACACTAATGATTCTTCATGACTAAGTATAGAAAGGGGAATCTTTATGTTTGATGGAAACTGTAAGCATTTATACACCACTTATATACCACTAATTTTCATTCCAACTATTCTGTTTGTGCAGAGATGTGAAAAAGGAGTTTGAGAGTTCATTAAGAGTAAACATAATTGTTTTCAGGGGGCAGTTAGTGGCTAAATGGATCAGGTGAAAGCAATACAACTTTTTCATGAAAATGAAAACATTGTAAAATTAAAATATAGATTGGTAAATATAATTTCAAATTCCATAACTTCATACAATAAAAAAAAAGTTGTTACTTTCTACAGTGTGGCTTTGTAACCAATGACAGAGCTGCTTACCATTGGGCCAGGCTGGTTCCCGTGCTAGTTCGGTTCTTGAGCTAGAGCCAGAGCTTTACTGGTTCAACTTCAGTGCTTCCCAAAAAACAGTTTTGTTTTCAACCTAAAGAGCCTGGTGGGTTCTGCGTCATTACGTAATCTACATCATGTTTACATGCGTAATAATAAACGTCACAGCCTCCCGTCACATATGAG
>JBAMHV010000001.1:22015786-22061669 GCA_037177535.1 Pseudomugil gertrudae
CCCCCCCCCCCCCCCCCCCCCCCCCCCCCCCCCCCCCCCCCCCCCCCCCCCCCCCCCCCCCCCCCCCCCCCCCCCTTCCTACATTTAATTGCAGAATACACAAAAATACTCTTTGTGTACAAGATAAATAAAGAAATGAAAATGTGCTTTTTCTGTATCTGCTCATGAAAACTGACATTTCATTGTCACACAAAATATTGTGATACTTCAATTTATCAATATGTTCTTATATCCTCGCTATGCACAAGCAACCTGATGATGCTGTGCACAGTGGGACATGAGGTGGCTTTAGTGGGAGGATGGATGATTTATTCTGAGGCATGAATCTTATGGGATACGTCCCCACAAATGTATCCATGACCAAGTATTTTAAAAGAAAAAAATACTAATAATAAAGCATTCTGAAGCAAATTACAAAGAGCTACAGGAGTGGAAGAGTACCACTAAAATCACCCCAAACTGCACAAAAAAAACAAACCTTTATGCAAACCTCTGATGCCAAAGTGTAAGTGTGTATAGCAACTATTGCTCTTCTATAAGTTCTGCATCACGCGCACTGCATCATGAGCACTAACATGAATTATACTTTCTTCCAAGGTTTTTATAGTCTCTGAAAAGGAAGTAAAAAAAATCATAAAACCTTATGACAATGAAGTCAAAGAGCAAGAAATGCTGAAAAACCACTCATAAAGATTGTGATTTGTTTCAAAGCTACTTCTTTTCAGTAGGAATGAAGTATAAGTGTCTGTGACCATGCAAAGCAGCACTGGATTGTTGTTCATGCAGTTTGCTTTAACAAAATGAGATTTTCTTTTACATAAAAAGATAATTTTAGTCTAAACTATCAATGAATTATTATTATTTAGAATCTAGACCCTTCTTATATTGTTTAAAAGACACATAAATAAATAAATAGGCTAAATAAATAAATACATATTCTAACCACTGCTGAATAATACACATTAGTTTTAGTCACTTCCATATTTCTGCAGAAGTTCAGACTTGTTACCGCGCGTGTGTGTGTGTGTGTGTGTGTGTGTGTGTGTGTGTATTTAGTGGGGGTGCCGGTGTGTAATGGCTGCAGGCAGACAGCGTGTGCTGCTGGGAGGAGCAAGCTCGGATAGGCTGTTTGAAAAGGAGAGCAGCGTTTAGGTTTCACATGCGGAGGATAAACTCTACCTCACGGACATACTGTCGGATTGAGACATTTTCACGCTTATACGCGTTTAACGGCTTTAGGTGTCATTTCCCACCCTTTGTTTGTTTGTTTTTACACACTTTTTTTTGTCCCAGGACAGACTGTGAATGCTTTATCTGTGTCGGAGTGCTGAACTCTCCTGGATGGTAAGATCTTTCTGTGTCCTTCACAGCAAACAGGGATGAGACCCTAGATCTTATGGAGGAGGAAATCATAGTGTGTTAGTGTTTAGTCTCGAGTTAGTGTTAAAACTGGTTGTTTTCTCTGATTGCTAGTTCATGTTTATCACCTCCAGAGATGATACCACAGATGTTCTTCACTGCTTTTTAACAGCATGAGAAGAGAGACAGCTTTAGATGTTCACTCCTGCTGTGTTGCATGCCGGTGGGGAGAAAGCCTTATAGACTCTTATTTCTGTCTCATGTTAAAAAGAAGGGACATGAAGTTTTAATTATTTGTTTTTAACTCCACATGGAGCCTTTTGGAATTGCTGCTTCCATTTGAACACTCCTTTTAAGGCATCTTTGTGATATTCTCTGTCTTCTCTTTGCTGATGTGTTGAGTCTGAAATGACTGAGATGGCCCTGAATAAAGCGTCACCTTTTCACCATATTTGTCTTCACATAGATTGTAAGATCCGTGTTTTTATCTGGTGTTTAGGATGAACATGAGCACTGCAGACTGTCTGGTGTGTGTTTACATTGTGCTGATATGCCTTGTTGGATTCAGGCTGTAAGGTGACTGGTGGGGCCGCCTCCTCTGTCCCACATCTCCTCTGATAGTAGTTTTCTAAAACTGTAAACAAGCCCTTTTCTGTGCAAGTGAGTAAAGGCATGGTAATGCATGCATCACCCATTCTCCCCCTCTTTCTTTCACAATTACACTTACAGAGACCCCCGCCCACACATTCGAGCACTCAAAACAAACAGGCAGTCTCCACCCCGCACTCCACCCACTGTAACAACTTCAGAGGAATGGTCAGCATATGGGGAGGTTGTGGTGAAGAGCTGGAGATGAAACTGGGCCATAGAAAGGCTCTGTTCTCTGCACCCCCCAAAGGGTTACAGATAGGGAGTCCTGGGAGATGAGCATTGCTCAGTGCAAACTGATGAGAAGTTGTGTATTCAGAGACCCTGCAGAGTCTCTCTGACGGCACTGATATGTGGGAAAATTGTCATTTGCTGGGCTTAAGCCAGATCACAAGTCATGCTGCCTTTTCATTATCTGCGCACTTTCTGCAGAAGACTTCAAAAGCTGTGTTATTTTCTGTCTTTAAAGTACACAAAAAAGCAAAAATCTCATTTCGGGGCTTTTGAGGTTTTGCTATAGTGAAACTATTTGGCAATGCAGCGCCCCAGGTTGAGGACTCTGCAAGTATTCTTGTGAAAAGTCACACTTAGTTTTTACACATTGGTGATAAGGTTTAATGGTTCACATTTGCATCCTGTAAAACTTGGCAGTAGCCACTGTCTGCTGTATGTTGCATAGCTTTATCTGCCAGTTGCAAGGCCATTCATATTCAGTGTGACCTGCAGGTCCTTTTGTAATTCTGGACTGGCCCTGCAGGCGTGACGCAGGGCCAAAGTGGGACTATGAATGCAGGTGAAATTTCTCCCGACGCTCTCCTGATGAGCCTGAAATTCTTTAACAAATGAGATTTTCTACATTTTTCCTGCTTCTCTTTAACAAAAAGTGAGTATGGAGCTGCATTTTTATACTTGCAGCTTAACCACACCATTAATTATAGACACGTCGTTTTAGCAAGACACAATTATATTCTTTGATTGATTAATGTTGGTCCGGCACTGTTTTCTAATTAGGTTTCGAGGTAGCGTGCAGTGTGGATGATGCGCTGCCGTCTTGCATTCTCTTGAGACGTTTTGTCCTGTAATAGAAATAAATGTTGTGACAGAAGAAAATGTTTCTATGAAAAGCTGGCTGTTGCCTGCAATACCACACTGACCCTGGTCAGCATCACATGGCTCGGTCTGTACTTGAGGACATAAGAAGTGCTCTCTGCAGTCACTCCTACGAGGGCTCTACAGAGATGTCTGTTTGGATGGAAATATGTTATGTAACACGCTCTTCTCCACAGAGAAATGAATGTCTTCTCCGTTTTCCCCATGTTGTTTTGAAAGCAACAGAGGAAAAGGATAAACTGAGACTCCTGTGATGAAAAACAGACACGTTATATGACTGGAATGTTTTTTCTTTGGAATCTGCAGATAACCAAATCTTATGTCATCTGGCGGGGTGATATGAACGCACAGACTGCTCTAAGTTCAGCGTGAGAGTAGGTCTTTTTAATGGAAATGTTCAACGATAAAAACAAAGTGTTCATATTCCTACAAATGGCTTGTTGTGTGTGTGTGTGTGTGTGTGTGGGGGGGGGGATTTGTTAGGTGCTTACAATTGAAGTGCGCTGCACTGGATAACAAAGTAGTTTACTGGAGGAAAATACTGCTTTTAGTTCTTTCTTAAACATAAACGTCTCAATCATTTGCCTTTTTTCCACTTGTTCATTATGTAATGTGATTGGAAGCAACAATTTGTGTCGTACTTTCAGTGAAAACTCATTAAAAATGTATGAAAAGTGCTGTTGTGAAGAGGTGGCACACTGGAGATAGGTTACAATGTTTTACTTTAGGTGGATAAAAGCGGGTCTTACTGTTTTGGGAAAACAGCAGATGATCTTTTCACCTTGAGTTTGTATTTTCTCTCGGCTCTCCTTCGCAGTAGTGGCTTCTTCCTGCATAGAAGAAGACAGGTGTGTATGTGTGTGGGTGAAGCCGTTTACAGTCCTGCAGTCATGTCACCTCACTGATCAACAGGTGGTGTTAACACTTCACCAGATGAGATCCTCCTGCCCGTTTAAAAAGGTTACCAGACGTAGGAAAGGTCCTCTGGCAGAGGACTTTGAAGTATTCATGTTCTTCTTGCAAAGGAATTGATGGTTACAAGCGAGCAAACAACAAATTAATTGTGCTGCTAGTGTTCATTCACATCTACGTATCCATCCTCACAAGCATTTATTTGTTTGTGCAGCAAACTTAAATGCAGCCATTGCGTTTAATTTCACATCATGTAGGATCTTTAAGGGTTTTGTCCCACAAATAATCTCTTATCAATAGAAACAGGGTCAGAATGCAGGCAATAAGCACGGATTGCTTTACTGTATAATCTCTGAAAGGGACCTTTTATCATACTTTGCTCTCTACATTTACAGACCCTTGAATAAGGAAAAAAGTGTTTTTTATGTATAATAAAAAGAGAAATAGTTTTTCCATCTGCATTCAGTATTGGGTTGCAAATGTTTCCCATCAAAGCTTTTGGAGAATGAATTCATTAGGATGCAGTTCCTTATCTGTCTGTGTATCTGCTATTATCAGCTGGCTGGAGGCACCAAACTGTTGACTTATTACTTCCTTTATTGTCACTGGCTGCTCTCTAACATGAAGGGTGCGTTTACTGACAGTAAACAAAGGAGCGCTGCCTCCTTTTTTCAAGTCGAGACATTTCCTGACAGTAAACGGCAAACTGCCTTGAGGCAGCAAGACAGACTAATGATTCAAGCGGTGTCATGGTTTCACCTGGAATGAATAATGTGAACTAACTTGTGGTCAAATCTTTTGATTACAACCGTTGAAATTTGTACCTGCTGTGATTGTATTTTGGGTCTGACAAGGTGAAACGTGTGCCAGAAACCAAATACAGTCATCTGACACGCTTTTAAATCCCATTGCCCTGCTTGTCAAACCACATAAGGAAATGGGTCTTCATGTTGGTTTAACTGCAGGGATTAATGCCCCCCCTCCAAACTTGGTGTGTAAGTCATGTGATGAATAGCCTGTTATGGGCATCCAGACCTTTTGGATTTGATGTTGTAATTAGCAGATGAACTGTGATGCTAACACAGCGTGGTTTAAACCTTACAAAGGTTTCTATTGTGTGATTACATGACTGTAAATGTTCAGCTCTCTTGTCACGCCAGACAGTTTGTCCACTGACGTCATCAGCCGGTGCTCTGATGAGGCGCTGTTTCGTAGCCATTTGGAGCTTCACTAGCATCAGCATTTCTTTATATATGAAGGGCCCTAAATAACGGCGACTGATGCTGCAATAATGATAAGAATATATGTATTTGTTCACAGCCCAAATCTTCATGATGGTCCTTTAAATTCAGCTCTGCAAAGTTATCTGGTCTAAAACAAGTGGGTTTTTTTTGTTCTGTTTTGGGTTTTTAGTCTGAGGATGTTCCCACTCAAGGGAAAACGTAGCGCTCTCATGGGAAGGATTTCCTGATCGGCCAGTGCACTTCATCAGTTTGAATAGGTCATCTTGTTGTGTGGAGAGGTTTTCAACCCAGAAGCACTGAGTAAACAAAAGGGATTGGTGAAATCTGTTTTCCAGTGACTGTGCTGTTTAGTAGCCATTTTTTTATTTCATTGCAATAAAATGATTTCTTCAGCGACTTTCGCTTCTGCAAAGGTTTCCATAGTTTCAGTAACGGGCCTTTGTCGGGTGGGAAATTATGCCTTCTATCACGCTGCGTTCTGACTGACACTCGCCTCATTATTGACACTTTGTAAGTTTTTCAAGAAGCAATCTCCCACCGTCCCCCATCAGGCTTGAATAATTTGAGGCAAGGGCAAGTGTGTATCAGAGGCAATAAGGTGACCTCAGCTCCCCTTTAAGCACTTATCTCCTCTGCCAGTTCTGCTTCACTCAGTCGTTTGAAATGATAATTGCTACTTCCTGCATGGCGAAGCTGAGCAGTATGTACACTAATGTAAAAAGAGGGCTTTGAATATTCCTCTGAGCCTATTGGAGCTTAGATTACACCGAAAGTGGTGTCAAATCTTGCTCTTTGCTCTTTGCTTTTAGCGGGGTTTGGATATAGCACGCTGGAATGAATGTCACGGAAAGACAAATCCCATTGCTAACCCTAAAAAATCCACAGAGGAATGGGAAATTTCTCAGTTCGTCACTGCATTTCGATGGATGCCTTTGACTTGGACATGACAGAAGGGTGGAAAGAGTGTACATACCTTAGTTAAACCATTAATAGAGACCTGTCTGGTAGCGTAGGGTCATGCAAAGTCACTTGTGGTGTATCCGTTGCCCTGCATGGTGCGTCTTATAAAAAGAAAAGGATTCTATACAAACAGGTGGAGCCAGCCGTGAATGCATTCACTGCATATGCACTCTAATGGACAGCAAAATGGATTTCCTGTTGTGCTACATGAGTTTGTGACGTGCGCTCATAAATGATAAATGTATTTGTGATTACTTTACAGGCTGCAAACAAATCCCAGTGTTTGTAGAGGTGTTGTTTTTTTGTTGTTTCCGTTACACTTTGTGTTGATGGAGCAGGGAAATCAGATCTGCACACATTCAGACGTTTTACCAAAATGTCAACCTTAGATGCTAAACTTATTAAATGAGGCGTATTTGTTTAAACTAAGACTTAACAAGAGACTGGGTTATAACCTGAAAGTCGGTGTCTAAGCTGCAGATTGGTCTTTTCATGAAAACCCACCTGAATTTCAATTATTTAAAAAATCATCTTCCATTGATGACACCCTGAGTTGGACTAAGTAAAGGTATGGATGTTGTACTAGAATGTAGCAGAGCTATGCAATAGCCGGAAACATTACAGCCAGTCATCAACACACACAAAGATAATTGTGTGAATAATTAATAACATGCAGGAGAAGGAAATCTTTCTCTTAAAATCAACCGGGGATCATGAGTATGAATAATTAATGCAGTATATAAATGAGTTTCTTGGTTCTCAGTGACTTTCTATTAATATTTGATTGCACGTCCTGTAGTGACCACTCCATAATGACCAGTACGGAGTGATAGAAGAATGGGTTATTGGGTAGTTTCAAGGCTTTGGGGCAAAGACCCAATTGAACTGCAGTTTGAAAACACACCTGAGATGCTTCATTTTAGGAATTAGCCAATAATAATGTGAATGCTCGCTGTTTAGTCAGAAATCTGCCATTTCTACGCTTTATTTTCTTTTCTAGGAAGTTTGTCTTCAGGCATCAGGATCCAAATCTTCAGTTTGCAGCTGTTCCACATTACAGCCTTAAATATTGGCACGTGCACAAAGGTTTGATTTTTATCCTGAGTTAAAATCTCCTCGACAGCACGCTGGCACCGAGGCTACGGTTACTTCCAGACCCAAAAGAAGATTTTACCTGCAGGGTACAAATGACAGATTTTTCCCCTCTCTGGATATGTTATGTCTGTGTGTTTATTGTTTTTATTTCACATTATTCCCAAAGGCAGCAACTGGAAGTGGACAATCTTTATGTTCTGGCTTGGTAGTTTATGACTTTTTACAATATTTACATTAAATTAGCATTTAATTTCCTGCTGTGCTGTTTTTTTAGTTGAGAAAACAATATCTCAGTGAAAATATGTTTTGCATGGGTTGACATTGTGATCTGCTTGTTATGAAAAGTACTACTTAAACTACTTAAAGGCCTCTGAGAGGATATCCTGGACATTTGTTGAGCTGTTTTAGCGCCACTGCACTTAACATTTAGGCCATATCTTAGCGTGTACTACTTCCTGTTTTTAAAATTCCTCTGACCTATTCGTTGCTTGTTTTGGACGTTTTCAGAGTGTTGAAACAACATTAGATAGTTTAAAAGTGGTATGACACGCCTTTGTCCGGGATTGCACACAAAAGCCCGTGTTAGAGGCTACAGAGGATGGAGAGTACACTCATCTCTACCTCATCTTTGTCCAGCCTCTCTATCAATGAAGTGCCTCATCCAGACTTGCTGATTCATGCTTTGTCACTGTGTAAGTCAGAGTCTCTGTGATCATGATTATGCTGTAAGCTCTGCCAGTTTGGGAAACAACTGCTGCATGGGGTGCTTACAGTTTATTTTTAATCCAGACATGATTTATTTAGCCGTCTGCTCTCTCGGTGCTGCGAGCAGTCTGTTCAGCTGAGGCCCGCCTCTTCACAGGAACACCTCTCGTTCCCAGGTGGGCTTGGTTATGATGTGGTACCCCATCTTTCCTCTAAGCACTGCATTTGGTGTGTAAAACAAAGATCTGTGATTGAATCATTTCAGTGGCCCCTGGCCTGGCTGTCTGCTGCTCCACTGTGCTGCTTTATCTTGTCTGATCATCTTTACACCGTCTCTTCTCAAAGAATTAATCCAAAGCTCCGTCTGCAACAGCGACATCTTTATCGATGCTTTCTAGAAGGTTATTAAATGGATATGAATTAATAAAACTTTTGAATGAGCATTTAAGCTTTTCCTTGAAGAAAAACAAGTGTGCTTTGCTCAACTTTTAAACAGCCAATGAGTGATTCATAGGAAAAATGTACCTCATCCACCTGCCGCCCACCTGATTTCTGACCCAATCATGTTCTGCTTTACTCGGCTAAGCAGCCTGCTGCAAGTGTGCGCTGTAATGACAAACCCAGCAAGGAGTCTCTGCCTTGTCAGTCACCCACCGGGGTCTTTTCTTACTGAAATGTGATCACAGATGTGGCCTTTGAGATCATTTTTGCATTGTGTTATTGAGAGATTTGATAGGAATGTGATAGTTGTCGTTCAGATTTACTCATGATACAGTTTGTGTATTGTACGGTGACTTGATCTCAGTGATTATACTCTTTTCTTAGGGTCCTGCATTGGATCCTATGAATCATCTCCGTAAGCGCTTCAATCTGTACAGATAAAATGTGAGACAAACTACTTTGTAAACAGGAGTTGTTGGGATTTGGTTACCAAGCTCTAAGCACAGTCCTTTATACATCTCTAGCCAAATAACGAGCATTCATGCTCTCTCTCCAGTGAACTTGCCGTGACCCATCTTAGTGTATCGTTCGTTGTGTCTGTCACATCCTGTCTCCCTCTGAACAGATGCAGGTATTATTGGGGAGCCTCGGGGGAGGTTTGGAAGGTTAATGAATCTGTAGCTTTAAGCAATATGGCACCAGATTCACCCTTCTCGGATACAAGGAGCAGCAGACCCTTGCCTAGATGAGCAGATGGGTCCTACTTCATAGAGAACACTCACTCGGGTTGAGCACCTGCTGTCCAATAAGATTAAATGTTCATTTATATCTATTACTTTTTCTTTAGTGGTCATTCTTCATAGCTAAGAATGGATTAGAGTACTTTGATTAAGGTCCGTGTTTATGTAACATTGTGTTCATGTATATATTCAGAGAAATGAGATCTGCAGCCTGTTTCATTTTTGCGAACTTGCCCTTTATGCCCTCGCTAATGTATTTTAGGTTCTCCAGATGTCTTATGTTTTTCAGTCAGGTTTCTAGATTTGTTTTCTCAGAATTAACCTATGCAAACTTTTTGGAGTGAGATGTTTTTAGCTAACTTGCTTCAGCATAAATCCAAATGTTCGAAAACCCTCCCAACCGCTTCCCTCCCCCTTTTCATTAAAATTTAAAATAGCTGTGCCGTTGCATAAGGAAGAACCCTGGGAACTCCGGGACCTGTGGCCGCCTGTCACACAGGGCAGCCATGCTTGTTGTCCCAGCAGGCATGAGAGGGAACACCAGAGGAAGAGGCAGTGTCACAGGATGGTGAACAGATGATTTATCTTGCAGTGACTCAGCGAGATTCAGTAGAGCTGCAAGGACCAAAGCCTGGTGGTGAAGAGTAACGTAGTGCTTCACTGCTCAAAGCCCCCGAGAATAGGTGTGTGCAGTTCAGGTGCAGGTGCAGATCCAGTGGCCCTCAAACGATGCATTGACAAGAAGCTGACTATAAATCTGTGTGTACAATATGCTGTGTTAGAATAAATTCAGGCTAATGAGAAGTTTAAAACGGCACACCACTTTATATTACCAGGGACAACTCGCTGCTCTGAGCTTGTTGCGTTGTTGTAGGATTTATTAGCTACCGTAAATTTTTGAAAGAGGTCATCTGGAAGTCGATGAAATGATACCATTGGTGCCTTTTAGTGTTTGCTTTTCAAACTTTGCCACATATAGTTTACGACTAATGTGAGAACACAGTACCAGTGAAGTAGTGAACTTCTGAACAGGTTAAATGAAGCAATGTATCATAGACCAGCTTAAGAACTGGTCCTGTTCAGTGAACAGACAAGACAAGTTCAGATGTTTGCAGAGTGAAATTCAAAACTCAAGAGTAAATATTTGACCTAAATTAGCTACGTTAAACTAACCTGGACTGCAATTAAATGCTGATAAAGCTACATTTAGATTTAGAGTGTTTAGCAGCCTATCGGCGGAGAAAGTCGTTTATGTTTGTAGGTTTTTATAATGTGTATTCACATTGCTGCAAAGTGTTTAGAAGTGTCAAAGTTTTGTGTTTTTTACTTATTTTTAAAAGAATAGAGCTTGTGTTTAAGTAAAGCCAGGAGCTTTTCCTTAGTTGCAAGTCAGAGACTAGATGTGTTGTCTTGTAAATGAATTTTCTTGTGCATCTGTTTATCTCTCCTCAATTAGTGCACAACTGCTGATTACAATATTATGAAACACAGCAAAAATCTAGCAGGCATTTAGTCTCATGGGCTGCATGTAGTAGTAGTATCATGTAGGTGTTGGTTCCACACTCAGGAGTTGGAAATGAATCTGCTCCTCAAGCATGTGTGTCTTTTTTTTGTTTTGCTTGTTTTTCTTGGGCCAGGTCTAAAAGATACTTTCTGTCTCTTCTTTCCACAGATCCAAAATGACTTTCACTAAATGGCCACTCATCAGAGCTTAGTGCTGACCAACAGAAGAGCGCTCCTGGTACACGGAAACAAGCAGCATTTAAGCCTGAAAGGTTTCCACCTCTCTGATAAGAGCCTGCTAACAAGAATCCAGTCAAAGACACGTCCCCCCTTCAGCCTGCAGAAAGATGGGCGTGAAAAAATAAAGCTTTGTGGAGTCGAGAGGCACTTAATGAACTCCGAGGAATCCTAAAACAAACTGTGTGCATTTGTCTGTGTGTAATAATCAGGCAGTCATGTGCACGTTGGCTGCAACCATCCACTGTCTTCTTGCTGCTGTGCTGCTATTGGTTAGTTGCCTCCACTTAGTGACAACCACTGAGGATGATGTCACACCCCGCATCAGCTTCTCATACAGTAAGTAAAACGATCACTTGTAACACCTCAGTGATCAAAGTTTTCTTGTGAAGTTTGTCAGGCTTGAGATTTTTCCAAAATCTCTGTGTGTTGACTGTGATGTTATTTTGTTGTTTTTATGTGTTTTTTCACTTTTTCTTGTAGTTACAAATGTCCTTGTCCTATATATAAAATCAGACGAGCTAAAAAGGGAAACGTACCATGTGAGAAAGCTGTTACACCAGCTCTATTAGTGGGAACATAGTCTATAATTTATCACATAAAATGTATTTAAGTAAGTGTAGGGATAGCCTAAACACCTTAAACAAGTATGCAATGAAGAAGATAACATGCAGAAAGATATTTGAAGCTACAGGCCTGATGCATACTTGCATTTTAAAACCCCACAAACGCTCCTCATATAGGCAATTATTCATTTTGCTCCCTGAGCGTTGTCTTTAAGGATTAGCTGTCACTTTGCACAAGATATGTTGCCTGTGTTGTTTTTTCACCTGGAGCTCTGACGGAACAAATTGGGTGGAAAAATAAGCATGGCTGATACGGCATGTGAATCCACAGTGATGAGCAAATGAATCACAACCATTATGAGCCTTGTAGCTGTTCTCCAGATCCCAGCATTCAGAAACACTTGGTTCTATTTCCTTTTTGCTAATATTTACCTTTCTGTAATGTGCAGCTAAGTCTTTTCCTCTGGTTAAATAGAAAACCTATATGAATCTGGCTTTTTCACCTGAATGCTAACACAGATCACACTGCACCTGGACTCATTATTGTAAATGTTAATTCAGTTTTTATATTCTTTAAATATGTTGCTGCTCCTCTGTGTTTTTCATGTGACATTTTTAGAATGGTTATGGTAGCTTATGATAAATAAGTAAGCTGTTTGGATGAGGAAAGCCTTTCTAAATGCCTTTCTATGCTGCACCATAGCTGTTGCTACAAGCAGCTTTAGCTAGCAAACAGGTTGCTCCTTTAGGTTTCTATACAGCATGTCTCTGTTCTCATCCAGAAAAGGAGCAAATCAGGAATGTTAAAGATTCCAGTGCTTGTTTTTTTACTTTTCTGCCAACTTAGTGAGGCATTAAAACTCATAACCTCTGCAGTTCCATTTATAGTGCATTCAGTTAGTCAAGTCAAATCTGTCACTCAGCAAACAAAGTGTTTTCTGCATGCTTTGCTTTACTCCACTCAGCATTTGTAATCCTAACTTCATATACTTTGATACCAGCACTTAGTGATTTAGGTTGTCAGCTGGAGAGCATGGGCTGCAGTGTGAGGTTTCGCTCTTTTCACCTTTTCAATGTAGACCATCTTATTTGACTGTCCCAGCACTGGTTTTAACTTTTAAAGAGAACAGGTCTCCCCAGAGTCTGCAGCACCACATTTATATACAAGGAAACCTAATTTGAACCCTTCCCCACTGATTCAACACAAGCAAAGAGTTCAGTAAAACCCAGAGTGTTGGTTAGTGTTGTTTTTGGGAGAAGGAGGGGAACCGGGTAGTTTTCTCGAGAGAAGACCCTTGCCCTTTTCCTGGAAAGGCGTTGCGTTCTTTTTTATGCCACCCTTTGCTTCTCTCTTGCTCCTTCCTTCTCTCCTAATGAGCAGGATAATCTCTCGTATGTAGTGAGTGGAGTTTTTGTGGTTACTGCAGTGGGAGAGCTTGTCTGCTTCTCATTATGGCTCTCAGGCTGAGAGGCAGCACAAAGGATCATGGGACTTGAAGCAAAACGTGCTGGTGAAGAACAAGTTGTTAAAAACTTCTCAGGCAACATGTTGCTTCCCTTCTCCTGCAATGCTGTGAATAGATGGAGATTTTTGTTCTCTTTACACATTCTGGTGTTTTTAAGGTTTTGACACATCTGAGAATTAAAAAGCTTTTTTTTTTCACTGCTGTGAATTCAGACATTTAAGAGGAGATCTCTGTATTGCTGCCTTAATGAATCAAGTGATTGATAATGTGTTTTAGGTGTCCATAAAACACCCATCAGTGGTACCCAGCTCTGTCATCAATGATCTTTTGCTATTATCTTTGTTCGCTCCAACACACTGAGGAATATAGATAAAATATTTTTGCTACTTTTTAGCATCTACTACTAATAAAATATGATAGCTATGGATTCCTACATAACCAGAGGATCCAACCTGCAGTGCACGCTCTTCCTTTCCTGCCTGCAGCAGAAGCAGGTAGCCGGAAGTTGTTTGGTTTGTATTTTTCAGTGTTTTTCTTTAGTATTTTAAATGTTGTAACAGAAGCACCTTGGTTGCAATGTAGGAAGCCTTTCTTATTCTCATATTGATTCTGTGCATAAAGAAGGAAGGAGCTGATGCAGCGCCAAAAACAGAAAAACGGTGCCTGAATAGACGTGCTGCATGTGTCAGTAAAAAGATGTTTATATTTTAGAAAGTGGGAAATGACTTCAATTCATTTGTGAGGAGAATTCAAGGTTACCTCACACCTTTCTGGTAGCTGAAACGGTAATAGATGGGGTGTATTTGTACAATGACGGGCAAATGCAGTGGCTCTTTGTTGCATATGTTTGTGCTGAGGAAGCTGTTAGTCTCATGATAGTCATTTATTCACTGCACATTTATTTTTAAACCATCCTTGAGATTGTTTTATCACCCGGCTCTGCAGGAGAAGCACACTTTGTCAATCTTTTACCAAAAGATTCTGAATAATCGATACAATAATAAAGAATAATCTGTCTTACAAAGTCTGACCTGCTAATGAGAGTTTTAGCATTGATTTAGCATCCATCCCTCTTTTCCTGCAGTGGCTCCATAATTACCAGGGTATTGCTTAAAACTGATCTAAAAGAATATGTGTTAAAATCAATAAGCCTGATGGGAACATTTTATTTTGCTGCTGTTTTCATCTGTCATTTTTACATGTGATGTATTGATCACTATCTAAAGGAAGTAGATCTGCTCATTCACACTGCTTACAGAAAAGCAAATGTCGCGGCCCCCCCGTTAAGCCTGGCTTGTGAGTGCTCCGTGTCTGCTCGGTGTACACAGTGTCCTTTCTAGTTTAGGTTAGGTTTATGTTTGCTGAATATTGTCCACTCTCTCTCATGCATGCTAATCCACTGACCTTGGCAGCGTGTGGTTGCAGTGCAGGAGCAGACAAGGGCCGGCAAAAGGGGGTGGGGAAGAGTTTGGGATTGGCAGGGGTCAGACAAAATACTCGTGGGGTTTTAGACATGCTCCAGTGCCCCACTAAAACCCGGCAAGGACACGCCCACTGATCCTGAAAGAAAGCAGCCTGCAGCTTCCTGCAGAGGTGGCACTCACAAGTGCCTGCATATAAAACCACAACAGCCGCAACAATGGAGCATAATTACGCCACATCAGCTCCTTCTTTTTCAGACCTTTTAATGACTTTGTCACTTGCACGCTCCAGGGAGTGTACAGAAAAGTTCAGTCTGCACAGATTTTGATCAGGAGCATTTGATATGAAGAAAATGGCAAGCAGGGAGCTTTAATTGTGCAGCTGTTAATTGAGATGGACAGAAAGGAATGCAAGGTTAAACTGTGTCATCGGGTGATTTCTGGATCCCTGTGATGAGGTGTGTTTGTGCACTCCTTGCAAGCACACTTTGGCTGTATTTCTGCTGTTATGAGGAAAAACTGTAATGGATTGTGTTTGACTTTTCTTGGTATGATTAAGTATGGAAATGGTTTCTGTGGTGCAAGATGTACATCATTCTGGACAGCTCTGAGACTCTCAAACAAATGACTTTTGTCAGACTTTTATGTGCAGCTTTCTGTCAGGAGGCATTGTGTGTTTTTCCACTAAACTCGCCTGTAGGAGTGGAGTGTTTTTTTTCAGGGCACTTCATGTTCCAATGGAAAAGGGAATCTATCTCAAACACTGCACAACCAACTTCTCTCAGGTTTCACTGGTTGATCATAAATCACAACTCTGGATGAAAGTGTTGCATCAAGAGGAGACGGTTTTGTTGAAAAGTGTTCTGTTAAAAGTTGCTGATGGAAGAAGTGGAACTGTTTGTGCAGACATTCAGGACTGTGCAAAGGTCTTGAAATATTCTTTAGGTGTGCAGAGTGCCCTAAATTAGATTAAACTGGACAAGTAGGAGACTACCTGTGTTGCTACCTTAGAGATTCATCGGACAGCACATAAGTGGTTCTGTTTCCACAGGTTTTCATTGTGATGAGAGGAAGAGCAGGACAGCAAGCCTGGCTATCTGCTCTCAGTTCTGGGTGTTCTACTGGAGCCTCATGCTACGTTCCAGTTGCATAGAGTAGTGCACACCATTACAAAGTAGATCTAGTTCCAGTTGCATCAACTCTGAAAATATGGATGCCTCCAGTAGAGCCAATGTGTGATCATCTACACATGCAGCAAAAAAAAAAAGCCACAAACCCATTGTACGTGCACCAGCCAACGTAGATAATTCTAATAAACCTCATGTCACTTATTTTTCTTTTGTTTTTATAAAAACAAACCTGCCACAACATTGTAGCAATTTATAACAATTTACTGCTGGTTACACTAAAAAGTTAGTGGACACAAAATGTATCATAAAGAGTTGGAAGGAAGTTAACTGAATGTGGCCATTTTTACATTTTGGTGTCGTCTCCGCATCACGAGTTTCCTGCTCTGAACGCAGAGATCGCTTTTTCATGTCCAGCTAAATTTTCTCAGAAATCTGAGTTCTGAGGACAACTGGAACGAACGAGCAGTGGCACATTACTGCCGATAAAGCATGATAAGCGATTAGGAGCACTTATCTGTCTCACCTGCCGCTGCTCCTTGGACTGGAAAAGACTGGAAAACTGTTGCTGAAGTCTAGAAATGGTAAGAAAGACGAGTTATTTGGTCCAAAAAGTTAATTGGAATTGTTTTTTAAAAAAAAACAGAATAGATGAATACATTTTGTCTCATTTGTTGTGTTTCCATTAATGTTTGGATGTTGTTTAGTAAAACCACAGGACCAGTTTCTAGTTTTCCAGCAAAACTCTAAATGTCTTAAGGCAACAATGCAGAATTCAGCATGGTGACATGTTAGGCTTTTCTACAGCATCTTTTATAATCTGAACTAATGGTGACATGATTATACATGTTCCACTTTATACTAGGATCATTTTAACTACCATGCACCATATCTGAAAATAACAAAGTAAATAAACAAACATCGGTATATTCTCTTCAGTAAAGGTTTCACACGTAGATGCAGAAAAAGAAGACACCTCATGTGTCTTTCTGGAAAGTAATGACTTTTAAATAATCTGTTTCACTAAGTTAATGCGTGCCAGCTATTTCCACTGGACTCATTCGGGAAGATAGTTGAAGGTGTGAGTATCCCAATCAGGCTTGGCTAATGATAAACACAGCTGAGGGATTCCCTCAAATCATTATGTCACCAGTTGATGAGCGTTGTTGTTATTAAGCTGAAGCAAAGGAACCCTGAAGGCCACATAAAAGCCATCGTAACAGTACCTGAACACAACAGTGTCTCATCACTGCATGACTACAGGAAACATGTGAATGAGTTACTGGGAAACTAGCATGCTCCACTTCGACTGAAGATGTGTGTGCAAGACAAGACGAGCCATTAGGCGAAAAGTGTAAACCAGTGCGTTTGACCACTTTTCATTCTCGGTCAGTGCGGTGGATGAGTGGAGAGTGTGGGAGAGCTGGTGCAAATCCAGCCCACTCCTCTCATTAAGAGTCTCTTCAGAGACTCTCATACACATGAACGCAAGGCTTGTGTGCTGTGGCAGCACTTTAAAAGACCTTCAACACATGCCAGTCCAAAGTGAGTGCACTTTCTAAACTGCAAGCAGCTCCACTGGTGCCCTGAAAATCATCAAGCGTGCAGTGAGAGATGGGGGCAATGACTTGTACTTTGATGGGACTCTAGCTGTAGCAGAAAACCTCTGTAGTCATGTGCAAGCCAGCTGGAATCTGATTTTGGCAGAGCAGAACCCCCTCTCCTCCTTTCAGATCTTGTCTGAGCCCATAGATTGTATATGGCTGAGCCATAGATATGCAATTCATTAAGCAAATCTCTAATAGTGCTCATGTGTGTAGTCATGCTAGTGCTCTTGTTGGTAATTGTAAGTTTACCTCCTTTTTAAAAACATGCACATACCAGAGTTGTTTGTTGGCTACTTTTTTTTAGTTGTGGAGTTGTCTTGTCCCGAAGGTCCTCATGACTTTGATTTTAATTGAGTTTTTGTCTCTCCTGTAATCAGTGCAAACGCTTCAATGGCTCTAGTTCTTTGATCTATGAAACATGATTGATCGTGTGAGTTGGCTCATGCATGTATTAAACATGGCACTACTAAAATTAACCCACAGCAAAGCTAATACAGCATCCATCTTGCATCCTGTCTCTTCTCTGAGATCTCTCCAAATGGTAAAGACCAACCTTATGTTGACTTTTCATCAATTGTATCATTTTCTCTCTTTCTATTCCTCCATTCTTCCAAAGATGTCATATTGGGTTTCTTTGCTGAATGAGATATGGTATGTATCCAAAACAGCTAATGCGTAGTTATCCAGTTGCTGGTGTGTGACACTGTGTCATAAAGCATCATATGATGCTCCAGTGTGCTTCCTCTGCCTCCAGATACTGCAGGGCCATCATCCTCCAGTGATTAATATCATTTATGACAGTAAGACAAAGGTTGGAAATGTATTAAATCTTAAACAACAACTTTACAGGAACACATCTGCAGACTTCACTATTGGCTACACAGTAAAAACCGTGAGAGAGATGAGATAGTCACTATGGAGATTATTACTTTTAACACATGCCATCAAGTTGACTGTCTGCTTAGCTAGTCTGATGATCACAGTAAATATTGATTATCAGACTTGATGGTTAGGTTGTTATCACACTGGTTAGGTCTGACAACTGTTCAAACTTGCATTTTTTTGGTGCCTTCTCTTAAAAAAAAACTAAAAAGGAAATTTGAGTGTTGAAACGTCTCCTCATAAGATAGAAACTTGTCAGGTTTCATAAGTTAATTAAAAAGCTGATGCTGGTGATGTAGCTGTGACTGCCTTGGGCCCGAGCCCGCTAGAGGAAAGATGCAGTCCCGTTATTATTTCAGATGTGCTTTCAGCCACCGAAATTTAAGCCAATTTATTTTTTATACAAATAAAACATATAACTGATGTCGAATCCCAAAAACATGTAACGCAAGGCTGTAACTGGATCTGTGTGATGCTGCTTTACCTGCCGTTCTCGGGTAAAGTGTACTTTTTGTAGCATCCATCAGTATTTAGAAACTTTCCACTTCTCTGAGATACAAAATCAGATGTAATCATTGCAAATTAAATAATTCCAAATAAAAGTAATTTTCTTTTGAGTTTTCATGTAAATATAAATTGTAAATTACAGTTTACATGGAAAAACGTTTATTCGCCTTCTCCTAATTCTGCTTTAAATCAGTGGGTTAGGAGGGCTTCTGATTAGACAGAGGGTGGACGTGGCACAGTTAAATTAACAAACTCCACTTCCAGTTTCTCGTCTTTTGGGCTACAACATAAGAAACCACGTAATAAATACCATTTTGCTTCAATTTTTATTATAATTTGTAAGCACCAGCTCAACATGAACATCCTACTTACACTTTTTTCAGCAGCTAAGGTTTATAGAGTACCGGAGACGGGAGGCTGCGCATCACAATGGGACAAGGTAACGAGCATGCGCAGAATGACTGTTATCTGAGCAGAATAAAGGTTTACATGATGGAAGAATGAATCAGTTCAGACTTAAAATGAGAATAAACCAGCCACTTACGTTTTCATTACAAATGATAATTTTCATTTGCTATGAAGTGTTTACATGGTCATTTTTTATCTCTTTAAAGCAGTTTTTTTTTTTATTAAAAATCCTATGTAAACGTGGCCAGTGTGACTTTTCATCTTCTCATAAACCTAAAACCATCCATCTTGCCCCAGTAGCTACTTTTATGAGGCCGAATATGAGTCAAATTTAGTAATTATCAGCACATGCTTTGGCATTTTCTAAGCTTTCTGAAGAGATTGAATAGAAAGACTCTGAGGACATGCCACATGCACGACAAGCACGAGCATGTTTGTTTTGAATTGTGAGTGTGGAAATCATACCAACCGTCTGCCTCCCTCTCTTTGGGATTTACTGTTTTTGTTTGAACACCTCAGTCAGACACCACAGAGCGTCTGTCTCTGCCTCTCTGAGCTTCCATCCAGGATTTTGAGTTGAAGCTTTTGGCTGCAATAGACCGATGTACTCCCTGGCTTCGGTGCTTTGAGTGTTGGATAGGTGCGTGAGAATAACACCTGAAAGCCTTCAATTACAGAGCCCTGCATCATGTCTGTGTCACCCCCTTGTTCTTTGCTTTTACAGATCTGCTTTAGTTTAGCACACTGACCTCATCCCTGATACACCTGTAGAGATGTTTTGTTTTTTCTTCTTTTGCTCCTCAGAGGATTAAAAAGAGTTTTTCAGGATTCCTAACCATACCTGTTAGCACATGGCACTATTACCACATTTTTTAAGCACAATCTCCTTGTACAGCTAACACTAGACCTGCACACTGTCAGGCTCTGGTTGTTTTCTGCAAGGTCCGGCTGTCTCATAGTGTCATGCAGACACACTTGCAGGTACAAACAGATATCCTGTCCTGAAATCCTGTCCACATTTCTTTACAATTGCTTTTGTCAGTGTCAGCAACTATTTTTAGTTCTTGATTTTATTTTTTTTAATTTGGCTTTTTACAATTCATGACAAACACTGCTACCCTACCTCACAATTTAGTCCAAAATACAGAGAGGGTTGGCCCCTCCAAAGCTGGTGAACTGCTCCTTTATGACTATGATGCAATTTGGCCAAGTAGCCTAAATGTCTTATGAGAGCTGCAACAGAGTGTTTCTGTCCTAACTCAGCTGCCCCTTTGAAAGGCAGGCATCGAGTCGATCCCTGTTCCCTGTGGTCACCAGCGAAACGGGGAACCTGCCTTTTGCAGAAGTATCAGGACACACGTGCTGTGATGGCCTTGAATTGACTTTTTTGCCTTCGTCTATGAAGTACATTGTCAAATCATGTCAAACAGAGAGCCTTGAAGCTGCTGTGCAGCTTTGGATGTTACCACAATGAGTTTATTAGTCGTTATTTTGGGGTTGTTGTGTTTTTTGTTCATTTGTTACTTTATTGTCTACAAGAGATGATCCCAGTTTGAGATTGATATCCACTGTGTTACACAGAGTCCCTCAGTCTGACAGCTAAAGAAACTTCCTTGTCCCTGTTGCCCCGTAGCTTTGTGACTTGGCTCAAGCTGCCGTATAAATCTGGGGCATGTTTACACTCTGCTATTAGGAACGTCCTGGCAGGCATACACCTACCAAGTAGCCAATCGGCCGCCCCGCCCTTTATGTGCTGTTAAACTTTAAACAAAGAAGGTTGATTCTGCTCCATTTTCACTAAAACAAGACGCACATCAAGGTGCTTGCATGAGCTGTATTTCTCAGCAACACTGCGTCTGCAAGCTGGCACTCAACTAAGGGAGTGCTGAACACACCTAACTGATGTAAATGAAGGGATTCAGGTCTCTGATCATGTAAGACGTTCCTATATAAACATCATTTATTTAAAGTGAAAATGTTTTGTGCTTGTAGATCAGTTACATCACTTTGGTCTCGTTGGTATGTGCCATAAAGTGTTCAAGTGATTTACACATTCATTTATTTATCTGTTCAGCATTTCATCTATTTTTTTACCTCCAGAAACAACATTCACTGTGTAAAATATTAGTGGTCATTTTTTGTAAATGTGGTATTCTAACTTGGATCTCCATCCTCTTTACTTCAGTAATACAGTATTTAGTGTGATTGCAAAGCTCAAAACTGCCTGACTTTATTTTTACATGCCTTATAAGTGGTTTCAGTGTTGTTTCTGATTTCTAAAGGAAAAAAATGCATTTGCTCCTCAGAAAGTGGAACAAATACCTCCAGTCCTCACATCTTTACACTGCCTTCTGTCAACCGATTTACTTCAAAATCCTGCTGTCCGTTTATAAAACACTGAATGTTTAAGGCCAAAACACATTGGTATGAACCAACCAGTTCACTTAAGACATCAGAAACCAGTTTCCTCTCAGTTTCCAGAGTCCAAACTAAACCAGTGTCGATGCTCCTCGTGTGGAACAAGCTCCCAAAATGCTGCAGGTCTGCTGCAGCTTCCTGCACCCTGCTCCCCTAATTTCTCATGTAAAGCTCTTTGAATTGTCCTGTACATAAAATGTTCTTTACAGATAAGCTCGCCTTGCCTTCAGAGTGCAACAATGACTGCTATAAATGAGTGCACTGCACATGCTTCTACCTCAGTGTGTGTCTCTCTGGAATAAGTCTGATTCTCTCACTATAAGCAATGAGTTTTTGTTTGCTTGCCTTTGATCGATGAGCATCTGCTCTGCGAAATCCTCTGTTATTTAATTTCTCTGTGCAGTCTTTAGCTTAAACTCATTATGAAATGAATTAATGGATTTAACTGCTACAACTGCATTTCATGTAATTGCTGAAAAGTAACGTCCCAGTGGAGGAGAGACATTTCATCTTTAGTATTGCAGCAGATTTTATTTTAATCTGGTTATAAACCTTCATCAGATGAGGCATCTTTTTTCATTCTTCCGCTGCACATCCCATAACCACAGAACTGAGGCAAATGCGCCGCGTTTAACTTCGAGGCTGATATTTTGAGGAACAAGGGGGGCTAGCTAATTTGCCATGTTTATAGTAAGTGTGATGTGATGAGCTGGCAGAGGTTTAGAGCCCAACCTGGTGACAGCCAGCTGATTAAACAGCCAGGTGATGAATGGAACTGGAGCCTGGCTGTGAAATGGCCCGCAGTTGCTGCTGGTGTTTGTGAACAGCCACTTTTCTGTTGCGAGTGTGTCAAAACACTCAAGTCATCTTCTGCCTTAGAGAGTGTAAGATCTCCTAAAGAGCCGTCTTCTGATAACGGGCGAAGAAGGAGAGAAGGCCGTGCCTTTCTGCATGAAATGGCTGCATCTTGACTCAGCAATGACCTTCTGCATTTAATAAAAAAATCATCTTGGATTGCTTTGATTTGTTTTTAATCCCTCCCCCCACCTTTAACCTGTCTTCGTGTTTCTTCATAGGTCAACATGCCAATTCAATCTTCCTGGTTACTACAACTCTCCCATAGTCTGCCCAGCGTCAGACCCTCGCTGCTAAGTAGCCTCTGCCTCCTCTCTGAGGAAAGTTTCATAAGTTTGCTCTGCGCCTCTCATTATTCCACTGTCTGTCTAAGGGACTGTCACTGTAATTTATGTCAGAGACATTTAATATGCTGAAGAGAGGCTCCTTCTGGTTCACATCAGTGTCCAAAACCCACTGGAGCCAGGAAAAGCAGGTCATGCCCCCCCCCCCCCCCCCTTCCCCAACCGCCCATTGAGATGAGAGCTAGCACTTCTTTGTCTGCTCAAAAGCATACACTGAATCACAAGATACCCATCTTTAACAAGCATTTAAAGACGTTTTAACAGACTTTATTATTCTTTTGAATACAACCAGACCTTTTCCTTCTCGGCATACAAAACTTCCCAGTCCTCAAGTACTTGTTGTGACAGTAAGAAGTCTTATCATTTTATTTCCCCTCCCTGGATTTTAATGATAGGCCACAGTCTTCATGGACTCCAGATGTCACAGCAGTTTAAAGAGAATGGGGTCTGTTGATCTGGAAAAGGCCTTAAGATCTGGTTCTGGACAAGATGTGGCTTTCGCAGCTGGGGCAGGATAGTCATCTGCCAAAGTGCCTTGAGCGTTAGATGAACCATTCATTTATGATTCATTCATAATGAAAAGTTTAAATTATAAGTTGTTAACATTTATAACTGTTTTCTGGCTCTATTTGCATTATAACATCATGCACCACCTGGAGTGTTAAAGATGAACATAGGGTTTATATATATATATATATATATATATATATATATATAAAATAATGATTCTAATTTGCTTAAAACTGGGGGTGGCTGCTTGCACATGGAGGGGAAAAGCTGTAAATGGTTTAACCAGAGCAAATATTAGTGTTTACAATCCCAGCTTGGAGCTTGTAATCTTGTTTGGATAAGCAAATGGAGGCTTTGACCCTCAGTGTTTCAGCGTGGGAGGGACGTGGACTGTGTTTAAATATTTGAAATAGGAGGAAGATATAAACATTTACAAAGATAGTAAAAAAAAAAACTAAGAAGATAGCAGTCTCCTCAGTTCTCTTTTCATATCTGATTGGAGACTTTACACCAAGCTCCCTTGAAAAATTATATTCCAGGATGTGATGTATTACAGAAATGCGGCACAGTGTAGATCTAACAGAAAGGCGATCTGTTATAAAACATCTTCACTTTCTATAAAAACTTGCTCCAAAAGTCATGACCATGCTGGAACGCAGCTTCAAAATAAGACCCTGGGCTTGTCATTGTCACTTTCGAGGAGGAATATGCACACCTAAATCTGAGCTTCATCGTGGGAGTTACTCAAAATTGCAGTGTGGGGACGATGTAGGGAACAGTAACTCATTTGACTTATGCTCCAGTGCTCAAAAAATCTATGTGAAGAGGCAGGAGAATGAAAGGGATTTAGATTTGTGTAGAGCAGTGGAGCCTTTCCCCCTGCAGCCAGTATAGATGAGAGCAAAGAGAAAGCCAGCCAGGAAAAGTGTGGACGTGTCTTTTTGTGGTACACATGACATGTTCTCTCAGAGCTGCAGTAACGGCTGGCAGGCATTCAAACCGATAAACAGAGGAGGGTAGCTTTAAAGAGAGTGTTTTAATATAAATGGAAAGCTTAAAAATGTTAACTTTGGTTCATACAGAGACTTAACTCTGCTTCAGTTGGTGTAAGGGGTCTCTGCTACCACTTTTCAGCAAGTGCTTGTTTGGAACTGGTAGTGAATATTGAACCAGTTTTGTGTGTAAAAATAAAAACCAGTTGCAGTTGCTCACTCTTTATAGTTCAGGAACTGAAAACCAACAAAACTGTGCAACTTCTGTTTTTAAAGTTTAGTTTATCTGGTGTCGTAAATTACATTATACACCACATGATGTCCATAAATGCTAATGCTTAGAAAAAAACAATACACTCAGATGCAGAGTAGTTTGTTTTATGTATTGACATTTTGAAGTTATACCTCGTTTAAAAAAATAACAAACGGATCTCCAGATAATATACATTCAGTACATTTATATACAACTGGACAATGTAATTTAGTTTCACTAAAATCTGGCTTTTAGGCTACAGGTAACTGTCCATCTTTAAACCCAGAAGTAACAGAAATCAGTAACCAGAAGGTACAAAGTTCTGCAAAGTTATTTAATTCACTTTAACATAGAATCAGTCTCCTTGCTAAAGTCTAAAAGGAAGGAAAAAAACACTAAAATAAGCTGAAAGATTTGCCTCGTTTGTCTTTTTCCATGTGGTTTTGCCTGCTCTGCAGCTACTACTGTCTTTATCACAGCATATACTCCCACCGCCTGATGATCCTAAGTAGGCAGATATATTTTTGCAACATCAGTGAATTAGAACAAGCTAGGAGATTTCTATAAATCTGCTTTGCACTTGGGTTGAAACACAGCTGCTGTCTTGTTGTCCTGTAGTTTTCCACAAAACTTCTCAGAAGGCTAAAAGAAGGAACCAAACAATGCAAGTGGTCCCTGAACAGACATTAACGGTGACATTTGGAGTCTTGTAGCGGCCGTTTTGCTGATGGAAAAGCAAATCTGCTTTCAGAACTTTGTCGAGATAAACAAACCTGTTTCAAACTGGTCGGAAGACGAGTATAAAGCCATCTGTCGGCCCAGTGGCACCTGAACTTTTTAGATCTACATCATGTGGAGTTAAAAATCAGATCTAAGATCAGATTTAAAATCCGGTCTGATGTTGGACTCGAACTGATATTTTTTTTTAGTGATAAACAATTAATTTCTAACAATGAGGCTTTGTTCTAAGGTGAAATCCCTTTCACTCTTAAGGACTTTGAAAGATGGATTCATGGCTTTCCCACATCCCAGCTGCATCAGTCAGAATGCTGCAGCTTTCCCTTTAAGCTGTTAAACATGAACATGTCTCTTGCTTCCCTTCATTGGCTCCCTGTTTGTTTTAGAGTAGATTTTAAAGCCTTATTGTTTACCTCTGAGGCTCTTAATGGACAGGCACCTGTTTGATCTATCTGGCCTATTACAGCTGTATGTGCCCTCCAGAGCACTTACATCTATTCATCAACTGCTTTTAGTTGTCCCAAGGTCGAAGCTGGTGAACAGCTGGTCCGGCCTTTTCTCCTAAACTATGGAACAGCTGGCTCTACTTCCAAACAGGCCCTGAATCTTGCTGTTTTCTTCTCATTTTACAACATATTTATATCCCCTGGCTTACAGTTCAGTGTGTTTATTCACTGATTAGCATAAGTGAAATGAAGGGGGTGTGAATGAGATGGTGTTCTCTTATAATAATGACACATCCAGATTTTTGGATCTCTTATCTTATAGAAGTAAAACTTTAAAATGGGATTAAAGTTGCACATTAAAGTTGAGTTGTACCTGAGTGACGGGACATGTTCTGTATCACTCTGTTCTTTTCAGCTTTTCCTCCTATGGGATAGTAATCTGCTGTCTGTCTGTGTTTCTCTGCCCTGTCCAGATGCAAAGGAGAGATCAGCCAAGAGATTCTCTGTGTTCGGTGTCTTCAATTACACCTCTCTGCTGCTCAGCCAGGAAGATGACATGCTGTACGTCGGAGCCAGGGAGGCACTGTTCGCTCTCAGTCTGTCAGATATCAGCAAGACCAAGCTGCAGAAGAATGTTAGTATGACAAAATGCCAAACAGATTATCACAATTGGTTTGCAATGAACTGGAAGTTCACTAGAAAGGTGGAAAATGTGACTAGCTGATCATTCAGAATCAGCATGTTTTGGCCTCACATGACTTATTCAACTTTTCCTCTCCACATTCAGCTGACGTGGGGCACTCCTGCAGGAAAAAGAGAAGAGTGCAGCTTTAAAGGGAAGAACTTGGAGGTAGGGGCCTTTTCCTCCCATCATTTCAATAAACGCAGGATATAAAGTGCAGGCATTTTGCAGCGTTTGGACTTTACTTGCAAACTTCTGTTTGTTTCCCATGCAAGACAAGAAAAGAAGCAGGAGTTTCTATGTTGACAAACCTTTCCAGCAGTTTTAAATGGTTTCATCAAGTGTTCAGACTCACTGGGGAAATGCTCTTTCTACTTCAGTCTGTCTGTTACCTTGTTGTCATGCCAGCTGTTGTATCCCTGGGCGACAAGCCTCAGTAATCCGTTTGCTGCAGTGTGCATCTCTGGTCCGTGTATCACAGAAAGCTCTCCAGGCAACCACAGTGTAACGCTGAGAGGTTTTCCCAGCAGAGGAAAGACGGAAAACCTTTGTTTTTTTTATCACTGTATAAAGCATCTGTCTTTCCTTCGCTCATAGATTTATTTATGATCAGGAGTATTCAGGCAGAAATATTTTGGAGTTTTCCACGAAATAAGTACGTTTTAAGAATTGCTTGTGAAATAATTGATCTGATGATCTGCCATTTGTTCCCACCCAGACTGATTGCTTCAATTACATCAAAATTCTCCTTCGGCTCAACAGCACTCACCTGTATGTGTGTGGTACCTATGCCTTCAGTCCTGTCTGCGCATACATAGTAAGTAATGACCTTTCACCTTTTGCTTACTTGGAAAAACCCTGTTTATCCAAAGCATTTTAACATGAATATTGTAAGTTTGAATAGGCTTGTTTTAGTCCCAGTATCTCTGTCGGTTCCGTTGTTACCCAAACGTAACCAGAACCTACTGAGACCTTTTAGGGAGGGTACACAAGCTGTGTGGTTCGAAGAGAGGGGGAGCAGTAGATCTGTTTATGCAGCAGGCAACTACATCTGGAGCAAAGACTACATCGATTCCTTTGACAGGGGTTCGGTTGAGCTCGGATGCTGCTTGGCTCTTAAAACAGGGGCAATAAACTTGCCCCTTTGACGTCAGAGTGGAGGAAAAATATGGGATGTCTCAGACTGAAGATGACTTGGCAGGACGTTGGGTCAAATCCGAGTCCTGTTTGTCTGCTGGAGCAGCTATAATGTTGACAGAGTCCACATTTCTGTGCGTATGCATGTCAGGCCCAGCATTCCTACCAGCCAGACACTCCGAAACACAAAATATTAACACTGATGAATGTTTTGTTATTATAGAGCTTCTCAAAACAGTCGCAAAGGGCTTCACGAGCAGTGTAACAGGACACCGAGGCCTAGAAGATACACTAAACAATCCTAATGACAGACACAAGTTAAAATAAGCTCTGAGTAAAACATCTTTTACTGATGGAGCATGAGAAGATTTTTCAGGCTGCACAGCAACATTTACTCTTCTGTCAGATTTCCTCACTGACCGCTGGAGCAAGTTTCTACAATCACAGAATGTCCACACTTTATTTTTCATAAATATCTCAGTACTTTGATTGCTTTTAAACAATATTTTAATATTATAATGGCTCTAGTTTTTCTTTTTGTCACATAGCCACAAAGACATCCCATTCTAGACAAGTTTTCTAGTGTTCATAGTAACGAGGAACAAAGTCTCCCATCACACTGCTGTAAAAAAAATACAAGCATACAAAGTTTATATGAAGCCTTTTCTATCAAACTTTGACAAATATCCACTTTTAAAGGCAAATTTCTGTTAAGTAAGAAAATGCTGAAAAAATTGGGAGAGAAAAGTGAAACTTTGCACGATTTTTGGCTTGATGTAGAAGAGCTCTGAAGCTGTAGGGCCATTCCCCACCCACTACTTACGCTTACTAATTTTATGTTTTGTATAAACAGAAAATCCAAATCAAAGACAAGTGTTTGACTTGGGGGGCTTTATTACCCTATTTTCCCCTAAAAAAAGAACAATGTAATAGGTTGAGGCAGATGGGTTTATGGACGTGGTAGCGATCGTAAAGCCTTTTTAAGAAGCAGCAACAGATGGCCTTGGGAGTTCTTAGCAGGTATTATTTAAGAGCAGTAAACTCTTTCCAGCAAAAGTATTAATACATATTTGTGAACATTTATGACAGCAGGGCTGTGTATAAGGGATGAAGTGATTAAAGAACTGTAGCTGTGCTCATGATGCTGAATGTGCTGAGTGATGGTGTAGCTTAGTGCTTTAGTCATACTTTCATGACAAAGATCACTAAGATGGGTATTTCTCTGTGATTTATAGAGCGTTATACAGATTACAATCAGAATTATCTTCTTGTATCTGTTGTAGCAGAAGTGCATCATTAAAATAAACAGTCCTTATAGATGCAAAAGCAAAACAACAAAATGCAGTCTGCAGAAGGTTTAGCGAAGGTACGGGACAGTGTGCTCAGAGTGCATGTTGTAATGAAGAAAATGAGCCGAGCTCACTTCAGCGCACTCCTTTGCTGTAATTAAAATCGTAATTGGACTTTCCCTGTTTGTCTCCAGAACACGTCAACATTCACGCTGGAAAGAGACGAGGGGGGCGAGGTCATGATGGAAGACGGGCGCAGCCGCTGCCCTTTCAATCCAGAGTATAAATCCACTGCCATCATTGTTGGTATGCAGCAAGACACACACTGGCAATGAATCACTTCCACTTGAATGGAAAGAGGTTTAGCCGTTTGTAAAGCCAAACTGAGGTCGCCGGCAGCATCTTTAACGTGCTATTGAATTGTGATGTGGCTGCTAATGTTGTTTGTCTGCATCAGACTCTGCAATAAATAACCAGACACAAACAAAAACTGTTTATGTTCAACTTGTTTATCAAGCAATTAGTAAATAATTGAACTGGATATGAAGAGGAGAGGGTCTAATCCCCCATTCAATGTTCTGTTATGACCCTAACAGCTCACTTTATTACTGACTTTATCTTCAGCTCATAATTACTTTGTTTATTTATAGCAAATCCTCTTCATTCTTTATGTTTTTCTTCCAGATGGTGAGTTGTATACTGGTACTGTGAGTAACTTCCAAGGCAATGAGCCGGTCATTTACAAAAGTTTGGGTCAGGGAACTGCGCTGAAGACGGAAAACTCCTTAAAATGGCTGCAAGGTAATTTTTTAATGTTTGTTTCTTTTTTTTAAACAACAATTTTTGCTTTCTGCAGAGACCACTTCCAAAAAGTAGCAATCATTAGTGAGAGCAGAGAGAAGTCCTTGTAGATTGCAGGAGCTCGGGCCTATCAGCCGCCACACATGAACATCAAAACAGCCTCAGCAGACTGCCATCGCTCCCGACAGAGTTAGCTGCACTTTGCGCACAATTAAGACCCCTCTTGTCTTTTGATCTCTTGGTAATCCATGCAGAGTGCTCCTGATGAGACATCTGAGTACAATTACGCAGAGAATCCTGTTTCCTCTGCTCTCACTGGATTGTGGGACTCTGGTCCATGTTTAAAGGGGAGAGGAGGGAGGGCAAGGTTATTTTGTGTAAATGTACAAGATCTGACACGTGTAACTACCTGTTTACTTTGTGTTTTCTGTTTCTAGATCCTGTCTTTGTTGGGTCAGCCTATATTGAGGAGAGCCAGCCTGTTGGTAACCCTGTGGGCGACGATGACAAGATTTACTTCTTCTTTAGTGAGGCGGGAAAAGAGTTTGACTTCTTCGACAACACCATTGTGTCTAGGATCGCTCGCGTGTGTAAGGTAAGACACATGAGGTGATGATGTGGTTATACAACATGGTCACGTAAAAGAAAGAGGTGCAGCAGGGCTCGCACCTTCTCTTCTTAATCCTATAGGAACTGACTTAAAACAAGATGGGACACTCCCTTGTCAAAGCACATTTGGTAACATTTAACAGGAAGTCATGCCTGTGTGGGTGCAATGGAAAAATGTTGCTGTACAAACTGTACAAACATGCTTTCAGCTGATTTTTGTTTCTTTTGTCTGAATCATCACCTCCCCCTCTCAGCCTCCCTCTTTTCTCTGCAATGTCATATCCTCATCTCCTTCCATCTCCCTCACCATGTCAGCTGCACTCGTCCATCCCACCAGCTCCTTGCCTTTCTCCACCAGCCCTTTGAGCTTTGCAGGAGTTATTAGTATTCAAGGACGCTTCGCAGCAAAATGAAATTCTTTTTCCTCTCCACCATATGGCCTGATTTTTCTTTTCTTTCATATTTTGTTTTGCAAACTCTGGCAACCGCAGTTGTCACTCGCATCATTTAAAGCATCCGTGCCATCCACACGCTTACAGAGTTTAGTTTGGTTGATCAACCTGGATAATCATCCAAAGACCTTACCCCCTTCCCACCTGCCGTGACTTCAATTAAATTGCTATGAAACTGTGTGATATACATGCACTCAGCATCCCTCCCTAACTGATGCTTCCTGCTCATGGAGGCAGTAATGTGAGTAATCGTGGGGGCAGCATGTAATCTCATGTGACAGTTTAATGACTTAGTCCTGCGATGTTCTGGCACTCTGTGCTGCGACACCTCTCGCAGCCAGCAGAGCACCCCCTGGGTTCTATATATGGAAATCATTGACAGAAAGGCCCACAGACTGGGGCAATTGCAGCAATTGAACTGTGCGATAGAGGTAGAAGAATAGCTTTTCTGCTATGTAAAGCATCTTTTATTCTGCTGGAATGCAGCAGCTCCCTTTTTCCTGGCTGACATCGTTTCAGGAGCCTTTTCGCTGCAGTACAGTACAGTCAAAACAGGGTTTTTCTTAAAGTCACGTGAGTTCATTAGATCATCAAATTATCGAATTAAGAGTTCATTCTACCCCAGCTGCTGGGTAAGAAACTCTCATACAGCGACAACCTACAGAAGAAAATATGCAAGCAGATTTTTGTGATTTACATTACAGAGTATTGTAAATGTTTAGTTTTTCCTGACCCTTATACCACTGTTGCTGCAGCTTCAGAGAGTAAATACAAGCAGCGAAACTGGCAGTAAAATGAGAAGAGCTTTGCAACGATAAACATCCTCTTCTTTCGCCTCATGCAGTACGCTTCCAGAGCGTGCTATACTCAGATTAAAACCGAAGTATGATGACTCCTCCCTGTTATGAAGGCTCCAAATCTAACACACATTTGTGAACTGAAAGAAAGCATTCACTCTTGTTTCTTCCAGGAAGCAACCACCGATGCCTTCAAATGGGGTTTATTTAATATCATGTCAGAGGTGTTGGTCTCTCTTGGCACAAGCTTAGGAAGAGAACATGCTTCTGTTTTATTTTAAAGAAGTTTTTGCATTTTTTAATGGTATTCAAACCAGTGTTTTACTCAGGTTTGCCAAGTAATCCTGCTTATGAATAGTTCCCCACTTCTTTCCTATCTGTCCCCCTCCCTCTTTCCACTCCCTCTTCCTTGTGTTTATTCAGGTGTGTTCCAGGGCCAAGGGCTCTTGAAAGCAGGCAGATTTTGAACATCATGCAGCAGCCTTTTCCTTACTTTGCTTTCACCTGCTCCTGAAGTTGATAAACGTGCAGAATCTAAAGTGTGATAAGAAATGAATAAGATGCCACTGAAGAGAGGCAAACATGTTTCTGAGGGCGGTTATCAGAGGGGAGTGTTTGGAGCGTTTGGAAGTACAAGCTGCGCAGTGGAGCGCAGCAACAACAGCGGTGGACAGCTGAGAGAGCTGGAATGTGGGCTCCTCATTATACGGACAGGCTGCCAGAACAGCCTCGTAATTGGCTCCCAGGTCTTGCATAAGTCCCATAAGGGTTCAGCTTACTGCTGAGCACCCTGATTGTTTGTGTGTGGCAGCACACAGAGAAGAAGGCAGGGTATAGTTCTCCACTTTATCTCCACATAGGTGATTCAGTCGGTGCACGGGTATGTAGGAGTTGCTCTGCGTTGTGGAGGATGTGCTGATAGGATCGTTTGGATCTGAAGCAAGGACACTGCTTTGAGATTGGGCGCGACCGCTTGTTTTGGTCTTGCTTTTCCTCCTGTGTTTTCTCACTTGCTGGCTACATTTAGGAGGAGTGCCTTATTGAGTGTGTTTACAAGCCATGTAGGAATAGCTTGTAATGATTAAATCATCTGAAACTGCTTATGGGAACATGTTGTTGTCTTTTAAAAGGGGAGTGAATGCTGCATCTGCGTGATGGAGAAGTGAGGCCTGAATCACTGATCTCAGTATCAAAGCTGTAATTCACAACTTACCATTGTTTTTTTTCCATCCCCACATAGTCTGTCCTTCAAAGAGCAGCTGATATGTTGCATTATGACATCTTTTATGTGGAAAGATTTGATTTGTCTCACATTTTTCTGGTGAAATGTTTTTCTAAGTCCCGAAGACAACATGAAAATATTTCAACATATTAGATTCCATTAAGACATTGAAATCCTGGTTTCCATTACTGTTTGTGATCATTTTAAAGCAGGGGTCATGAATGGTCACTGGAGCAAATATCTTTTCTTATCTGACCTCAACAGCGTCATCTAATAAAGCAAAAGGGGGGGATTGCAACATGTTTTGGAAACATTTAGTATTTCCAGGAGCAATTGCAACATAGAGGATTTATTATCTCTTTGCTCAGAGTTTCATTTACTTCTGACTTTCTGCTGTCAGACAGTGAAGTACATTTTACATACATCTGCTGAGTGTTCTCTCTTGAGGCCTTGAACTTGTGACATCACTAAATTAATGGCTCCCAGCCATCATGGAGGTCTTTTCATTTGTGTGCTTCTGCTATTTAGCTTAGACGATATCCTTTACCGGCAGAAGCTGTAGAGTAGCTTTCATGGTGTTCTTCTACCTGTGCTTGGAAGCTAAATTCAGTCAGATGTGCTGCATTTGGTCTAATTCATCTGGATACATCTGGCTTTTGTCGCATTAGCACAAAACACCTTTGATCCACCTGAAACTGCCAAGAGAGTCACATGCTTTGAATCATACACCAGTTCAAGACATTTTTTTTCTTGTTACTTTGATACAGGTTGATGTTAGTTTCTTTAAGAATGCTTCCAGAGCTGGTCTCGCTGTTTGTGAAGTTAAGTGTGTCCTGACCTTTCTGTTCTGGAAGTGCAAGTTTGGTTTTTTTACAGCTTGTGGGCAATGCTCTGCAGCATCTAATAAAGTCTTCACTTTACATGGATGATCACTTCACTGAATGCTGTGATGAAGAGGTTTTTCTTTTCTATGAAAAGTATCTTTTGATCACCCACCACTGATATTGTGGTTTTTTTATAGACTTAAAAATTTACAAATAGATTTTTCCTTTTAATAACTGTTATATATCTTTGGATTACTTATAGTACAGTACATGCTTTGAGAGTGCCTTTGTCTGATTTTATGGGTTCAGAGTAGTAGTTTCCCAATCTAAATGCAACACTAGGAATGAATATTTAACCTTCACATCTTCACCAGTTTGATTTTATTTGCATGCCTCCCGTGTCCTATATAACTGTTAGAATCAGTGATTCTGTAAACGGCTCTAATGACGCATCACATCGGTGCCAATGACCTAAATCTAAAATTGTTTTATATCTGATTATGGTGTTGCAAGTGTTTTAATTTTAAATGGCGAATTTTTAATCCAGCTGAGCACATACTTATCGTAAGATGAGGGAGGAAAGCCAGCTCATTCCTGTTTTCGGGAGTCGTGGCTTGTTGTGAAAGGCTGACTCAGAGGATGTGACATCCTCCCTTTTCTGCATCCTCTCCAACTGAAATCAGATTTCAGTCGTATCAGAGTCAAACTCCAACTTTCTGCTACTGCTCACCTGCTTGTGAAACACACTCCTTTTGACCTACACCACTCTTATCATTTGATTATGAATAAGCCAGTTATATACAGTAAAAATAAGAGGAGATTATGAGCTCACCAGCTCTCACTGAAGTCATTAACATGCTGAATCTCCTCTAAGGGTGACAAGGGAGGTGAGCGTGTGCTGCAAAAGAAATGGACCACCTTCCTGAAGGCTCAGCTCCTGTGCTCGCTCCCTGACGACGGCTTTCCCTTCAACATCATCCAGGACATGTTTGTTCTGAAGCCCACGGGAGACAGCTGGGAGAGCACAGTTTTCTACGGGGTCTTCACCTCTCAGTGGTGAGACACGAGTGCAGAAATGATTCTGACTGCAACAGTGTTTTATGTCGGCTGTCCTCTGTGTCACTGCTGCTGGTGGTATACACGGATACGACTCGCACACTGAGAAAAAGCAACACTTAGTTTCCCCTTATCTGCAGGTATAAAGGTGCATCAGGCAGCTCGGCCGTGTGTGCCTTCAGCATGGCGCAGGTGGAAAGAGCTTTCAGCGGCCGGTACCGAGAGGTCAACAGGGAAACTCAGCAGTGGTACACCTACAACCACCCAGTACCAGAGCCACGGCCTGGGGCGGTGAGTCACAAAGGCAGCATCCTGTGACAAACTGCATCATCCACTAAAACAGAACCACTTGTTTTAGTTCACTTTGTTCTCAACCACTAGTCTGACATCTGTGTGAAAAATGCAAGATGACACAGCAGCTAAGATAAGAGGTTGTTGTACCACCTATAATATGTGTTTTGTTATTGCACACCAAAGTTATATTACAGGCTCAAGTTGCGAGCTTAGTGATTTTGTCCAAGATTGCTCAAATATAGGACCCCAAAGTACTGTTTTTGCAGATGTTTTTATGAGCAAAAAGGTATCTTTTCAAAATAAAAAATGCAGGACACCAGTAAAACATAAAGTCCAATAAGAAATACAAATAAAATGGTGAATAAATGATTTGATATCCAAATTCCAGACAACTAACGGAAATGGGAACAAAAGAAACTAAATGATCCTTTAGAAAAGGATGCTTTATAAAGCCTTTCAGGTAGTGTGAAAATTTACATTTGTAAATATAGTTTGTACTAATAATTAAGGTAATTTTAAATATTTTGTCATGGACTATGATACCAGTTTAGCACACAGGTATATATAAAGACACCTTCCCAATGAGATAGACTTAAAACACCACTCAGCTTTGTCATTAATGTGTATCGATGAGTACTTAGCTCTGTGAGTACAGAATGATAAACATCATGTGTGAACTAAAGCAAAAGCATGACTATAAATGACACCATCATGTTCCACATTGATGAGAAATGCTATTTTAATAATCCCACAACGCAAACTGTAGATGTTTTAAAAGAAATGAATGTATGTATGCAATTCCAGCACAACCTGAGTCAGCAGAAATGGAATTTTTCTCATGTCTAATTCATTCCCTCCACAGTGTGTGACTTCCCACGCCAGGCAAATAGGCATCCAGTCATCCTTGCACATGCCTGATAAAGTGCTCAACTTTGTCAAGGACCATTTCCTGATGGACAGCGTGATCCGCAGTGCTCCACTGCTGCTGAAACGCAACGTGCGCTACACCCAGATTGCCGTGCATAAGATCCAAGGGATGGAGCGGGCCTATGATGTGCTCTTCATTGGAACAGGTGCAGATGTTTTATCAAACCCCCTTTATGATTTGTAACGGGGATGAATACAACGATTGTCTCTTTGCATCAAGTTGAAACTATTTTCTGTAACGTGATAGCTAATGTCTCTGATTCTTCCAGATGATGGAAAGCTCCACAAGGCCATCAATGCCAATGACAGAATGCACATTATTGAGGAGATGGTTTTATTTGCTGAGCCACAGCCCGTGCAGCACATCGAACTTGATCCTCAGAGGGTAAATTATGTCTTAACTTATGTATTTGCAAATATGTTATTGCCACTAAATTTAAAGTGCATATGTTGACCTTTTTTTGTATCACTTGACTTTAATCTTTTTTACTCAGGCACTCACTTTTTAATACAAACTATGCAGAGGAGCAAAACTGCTTGGAAATATTTTTCTCCATAAGCACTATGCTGTTGAGTTTTGCTCCAAGAGCCCTGTCTAGAGGGAAATTTATTATCCTCTGTGACATTAGAGCTAAAATTCATTACCTTTATTACATAAAGATCTTTCTCCAAAGCAGCCCTGCCAAACTGCATTTTATCAGTGATTATGTAATCCTAATGAAGTGCTTGATTCTTTTGGTTGGTGTATCCTTGGCTCTAAATAGGGACATGAAAGAAACACAGAATGCACTTGATGTCTGTCTAATATACCAGTAGATAAGCTGGCCTAAAAATAGATGGTGTGTTTGAGTAGAGCAGCTGCAGTGTGTGGTGGTAAGACTGCAGCATAGGTGGGATGGAAATTCATGTGTCAAGCATATGTCGACATGAAAAGTGTTCCAGTAAGAAACAGAAAATAAACAAAGCACTTTGCAACAAGCTCTGACATTGTGAGTGTGTGTCTTCAAAACACACAATCACGCTGTTTAAATTACTCAGCTGGTACGAAGACAAAGAACAGCTGGCCAGAGTTAGTCCCTTATGCAAGATATGCTATTGTGTTTATCTCGGGTAATGATTTCAGGCTGGTTTTTGCCTTTTTGAAATCGGAAACCCGTAATGACATAAGGAAAGCCTCTTCCAACCTGCATTCACCTCATGTATGCACTCACAGATGTTTCTGCTCCTCTGAAGGGTTTGCTGTTTGTGTCGTCGTACTCGGGCCTGGTGGAGGTTCCTGTGGCAAACTGTTCCAACTACCTGAGCTGTGGCGAGTGTGTGTTGTCCAGAGATCCCTACTGTGCCTGGACCGGGCGTCTGTGTCAGGATGTTAGGATGGCACCACCTGACAGGTGAGAAGTGTGACTTTAAACTCACCCATCTGGTTTTATTTTTTAAACTGCTGTCATTTTTTTAAACCAGCTGAACAAGTAAGAAACCAGACTGCTTTTAATCAAAACATGAGCAAATATTTTATTAAATCAACACAAACAACTTGAGTCTAAAGATAAACCTGGTCAACGTCTATCATAAATGCACGGTAACAGCTGCTACATGGCAATGTGAGTGAAATATTTGCAGCAGGTGCAATTTTATCTGAACATGTTGTATCCTAGACAGATGATTCCAGCCTGTTGAGATCTTTAAAATAAAATATACAAATATTAACCTAATGAAGGGGCTTGATTAAAATGTGAAGAGCTCCACCAAGTTGACGGGACAAATTTCATGTAGGGAATGAATAAGGAGAAGGAAAGAAGGAGGATGCACCATAGTTTAAGATCACACAGAGGTCACAGGACCCAAAGGAAGACGGGCATCTTAGTCATGCTGCACACAGGTTTTTTTTTCAATAATAAACCTGAAAAAAGGATGTGTATCCATACAAGTTTCCTCTAAATTCAGCTGCTACTCCCTCACTCTGTACTCATTGGTATGTGTTGTCTCAGCCACTGGCAGCAGGACGTGGAGGAGGCTGACACATCGGCGATTTGTAACAGGACATCTCCCAGCCCCAGATCTGCCAGACCAGCGGCTTCACGTGAGTGTCTTCTGTGCACTGAGCACTAATTCAAGTGTTGCTAGTTACTCCACGAACACTACAAATATGTACTTGAAGAAGAAACGTGTCAATTACTGAAAATAAAGTTGGGTAATGACACACACAAGTGTTGGCATAAGCTGCACTTACATGACCGCACAACAAATAACTCAATGGAATTGAACTCCCAACCTTCCAGTTGAAAGACAGCTGCTCTTCCACCTGAGCTACAGCTGCCCCAACAGTGGTCCCAGAGTGCCACTGTCCAGCAGGGTTTAGATGTGTCCTTGGTTACACATAGCTGGTCCAAATTAAAGGCTTATCAAACAGCAGAACCTGAAGCAGAAACGTTTAAAACCTGCAGGGCAGTGGTTCTTGACAACCCTAGCGTTAGAGATTTATGGGCTCTTTTTTGTTTATTGTAGAGAACAAATAAAAAAACATTTGGTACAGTTACTCAGATTTTTGCCAGCGTTATCTTCTTTGTTTTAAAGCAACACTTTTGGTATTTTTTGTTTTTTTTTTTTGTTTGTAGGAGGCTCCCATTGCAGTCTCATCAAAATCCCAGCTAACACATTTCGAGTCCTGCCCTGCAAGCTGCGGTCCAACTTGGCTCAGAGGAAGTGGCATTACAGTGACAGCGCCAGCCAATTTCTCTACGCTACCCCAGAGGGAAACCTTGTAGTGGTGGCGCAGTCCAACAAGATGGAGACCTATGAGTGCTGGTCAGAAGAGGAAGGATTCCGCCAGCTGTTGGCCAACTACTGTGTCAGAGCAGACCCCCGTCGCGAAAGCACAACGCTAATCAGCCACTCACGCACATCTCACGTTGCACAAGAGGAAACCATCATCATGCCCGGCGTGTCTCGTTCTGAGCAGGTCCACATGAAGACGTACTGGAATGAACTGATTGTGGTGTGCGCTCTGCTGGCGTTCTCCCTCGTGGTGTTCTCTTTGTTTGTCATCTACAGGAACCGCGATCATATGAAGTCTATGTTGAAGCAAGGTGAGTGTCCCAACATGCAGCAGAAGAAACCAAGGATTGTGGCAAAGCCCACAGAGAGCTTACCACTGAACGGCAACACCATCCCCGTTTCTACATCCGATCACAAAGGCTACCAGACATTAAACGACAACTACATCTGCAGCACGCCCACGCACGAGTCCTCGCCGGACAACAGCAAGAGCTTCTCCGAGTCCTCGGACAGGCGGCCGCTTAACCTGAAGGAAAGCCACGTGGAATACTCCCCAACCTGCCCTCGGCCCCGAGTGAGGCTAGGATCTGAGATCAAAGACTCCATCGTGTGAGAGTGGACCGTTCACCAAGCAGCACCTTGCATCACCATGAGGATAATGGCCACCAAGCAAAGGAGAGGAGATCCTGACACCCTCCTACATCACAGTACACCATTTATTTTAGTCATTATAGTTCTGTGATACTGTGGAGGCGATTTCTTTTAACCATTCCTACTCCAAGGCAGGAGGTTGATTCCAGTTCACTGCTAAGGATGGAAGAGGAGGCAGCACAATCCAGTTTCAGCCAGAATAACAAATCATGGCAGCTGCTAAAATTACTCTAGTTTTTTTTTTATCATTCTGATGGCCACCAACACCACATGTTTGTGTTAGCAGAAAGTTTATATATATTAAGTGGAGAATGATAAAACTATAGACAGGACATCTGCTTTCTGTCTCTTTAGGTCTGCATTAGTAAATTATTCAGCCTAGATGCCTATCGCATACAATTACAGCAAGATTATCACTCAGAGGTTTTAGATAGATACTCAACCTTAAACATAAGTACTCTTGCACATTTTATGCAGAAAGTGGCTGCCACACTTCTGTTATTATGCACATAAAACCAAGCAACAGCTACATGGTGGCCAAGAGTTCATTTAGGTCAATATTATTCATGCATTTTCACTATGATCCACACATTCTGAAAGAAAGTCAGGCACACATTTGTTCTGTTTTCTGAGTTATATTATGGTTACATGAGAACATGAACAAATAATCCAAACAATGCTCTGATGTTGGACTGCAGCATCAAGATAAGTGATCAGAAAGGATGCTCCAAGGCCCAAGCACTGATAATAACCTTCTGAATGTATGTTGCTGTCAAAAAGTGGTCTGTTTCACACTCTGCCATGGACAGTTTAGGGACACGACTGCATTTCTACTCATCTGGGACAGTATAAACCTGCTGGCACATTGATGGGTTAATAAATAGACTGCAAACTTGATGCCCAGTTTTCTGAGGCAAACATGGAAGAGAGACCTGACGCTGCAAACGCAGAGACTAGAAACAGGAAAATGAACGAAGGAAAAATGGGACATCTACACCTCTTAACATATTCAGGGCAGCACCAGAGTCACCACGTGTACTGTGCCAAATAAAGAAGCGAAAGAAAAGAAAAAAAAAACTTAACTTTGTTGTTCTATCTAAATGCAATAGTGCCATCTTGTCATCCATGCTTTTGTTAGCATTGATCACTGTCAAAGAGCACATGGTGATGGACCCAGGGTTGGGGTTTCACTAAAAGTATTGTGGCACTAATATTAATAAATGTGAAGTTCAAAGTTGGGAATTTCTCTAAGACTGTTAAGTAACAATATTTGAGCTTTTTGTCAAATTTTAACTGGGGCCAAAGGACATGGCATATTTGCCATGTGGTTAATAATATTCCAGTTTACCTTTTGCCTTCTTACTACAGATACCACTACTAGGAGACAGCCGAGCTTGAATGACACATAAAAAAACGTGGTTAGGTGAGACGCTGTTAAGACCATTTAAGATGCTAAAGTGACAGAACAAATAACTAATTATGCTGTGGGGAAGAAATCAAATCTTAGCCAGCCTACATCTAAATAAATAAATATGTAGGTGCACAGTACTTTGTGTAACCTTAAAATACGCCCAGGTTACATGTCTTAAATGGCATTCACCACACTCAAGATGCCAATGTGAAAGCACAAGTAATCAGGGTTATGGGTTTGCACCTTTCAGTAACATTTGAACAAATGCAACTACTGAAACAGGCAGTGTGGCTGCTGAGAATGATGATTATCACAGGGACCAGTGCAGCCATTCCAACAGTTTCACTTGGTGTATAAGCCTTTGAGACTTCAGCAGAATTTTCCAAAGATGTAGGAAGATGATGGTGTTGTGTAAATGAGATTGAGAAACATCTACATGGCCATAAGGACACAATGACACCTTATGTCTTAGAGTACATTACCACTTAGTCTGTATTGGTCATGTAAGCCTACCGTATGTATTTGAACATTATACAAGATTACATTTACCATTTCAAACACTGAGCGGATGAATAAAAAGCTACGTAACTGCTATGAGTTGACAAAGTAGCTGCACAGAATATTGTGCAGCAGTGGTCAGTGTTTCTTTTCAGTTTCCTAAGTTTTTGTTGTGTGTATATACAGAACCTGTGCTTAATATTGTGCGTTTTTAAGGGACCTTGTGCAAGATGTGTTGTAGAGGTAGCATTGAAACTAGAGAGTGAACACTGCTGAGTTTCTTTTCCCCCTAGTGCTTAAAACTTTAGTATACATTTCAGTTGGTTCAACATCTCTGATGGTTTTATCTAGCACATCAAAACGGGAGCGGTGTCCTTTTTTTAATTTATTCATGTGAATAAAAGGAGTAGTTCTAAAACAATCTCACCTTACCTCACTGCTGAGAGTTCAATGAGAAGTCTGAAATCATTCATGTACATATGTGAAGTTTCTTATCTATTCTCTATTTGTTCTGTACACAATGTGGCTGCCTCCAGGTTGGCCTTATGGTCAGCTACTAAAAGTATTCGTGTTATTGCCATGTATTTAAATGCAAAGACAATTGTACAAAGCCAAATTCCAAATAAGTATGCACAATTAAGGAGAGAGTACACTTTAGCAAGAGAAACCTGAGTGAACAGCAACACTAATAGATTTAATTACCATTTAAGTTAAACTTTGCATTGTATTCCCTTTTTATGGAGTTGAAGACAATGTGGAAGTCCATATTGGTCATTGCCAACAAGAAAACCACCTGAACAATGGTGTTACCACTGGTGTTATTAAAGCTAATAACTGACTAGTTTGATTTGGTTTGATCATAATTTTTTTTTCTTTGATTTTCTACATAAATGCTGCAGTTATTTTTTTTTAATGAGCTTTGTAGGAAAGTACCATGGACTTTTTCCTTGTTCTCCTGATGAGTGCTAAGCTAAGCTAACAAGCTTGTAGCACTGGTCCATGAATGTGAATGTCAAACTTCTCATTAAATTCTCATTAATAAATCAAACACCTTTTTCTAGAATGTTGACTATTCCAAGCTAAAACTGAACACAAGTAACCAAGGATTTCACTTGGAAAAAAAGAAAAGCCTTTGTGTAAACAGTTTCACCTCTACCAAGACTGAGCTTCTAAATCCCAAGAAACCGGTCTTAAGGTGCTTGGTGGATAGCTGCGCTTAGAAAAATAAAGCATTTTCTGTAGATATCAGTTCTGCTGCCTTTAGCCATGTGCTACATTGTACACAACCCAGCAGTGACCTCACCATCAGAAAAATGGTGAATGATATGATTGTAGCCCTGATTGGGGCACACCAAACTCAACTACACAACACGGGTCAGTAGTAGATTTATACTATCCACCAAGCCACCTTCAACCTCTCTGGCATACAAGGCTGGAAGCTGCTCAAAATCTTGTTGCAGATTAGATTAGATTGTGTTAAAAATGATAATGCACGCATCTAGCGGTCGGTGTTCCCCATAACATCACCTCTTTATCGGAAATAACAAAGCGAAAGACACAATTTGACCTTACTGGGAAATGACCTGATCACAGAAACTGTGTCATAAATGTGCGTATTTATTAATGACATGCTTTTTCAATAAAAAGCAAACAGTATTACAGTAAGTGGTTTTGAGTAGCTCCCGAGTAATAAAATATACTGTACTGGATATGAATGTAACCAGCTATATATTCATAAAACATTTACAGCAGTCTATTCTCCTAAAACAGCTTCTGTAGGCAGTCAGTACAAAAAAAATCAGCACAGCACGTTCATCCGTGCTGCATGATGTAGTGAGACACAAGTACAGCTCCAGATCCTCCATATCAACTCAGCCATGAGACACAGTGACGCCATCGCCTCAACATACCGAACACCATAAGCTTAGTTGACTGAGTAACTATTAGACAAATGTGGTATTATCTGCATGATTTCTTTCTTTTTTTATTTGTTGTGTAAGAATAACATTGTGAACTGTATTTTTTGTATTTCATTGAAGTTTTGACTGTTGTTTTTATTATATTGTACATAAAAAGCACTTTATTTTAATTTTCTAAGATAAATGAATAAAATACATGTTTTGACACGTCTGTGTCTGATCTCTCCGTCTATACTAACAGAACTGTCTGAACGGTATTTTTAAGATAATACATTTTTACTATTTGCACACAGATCACATCAATGTTATGTGCTATAAGGTTCAGAGAGGTCCACATACAATAAGCAGGACTTTTAGTTGTTAGTAAAAATAATTTATTGATGCCTTTTATTAAACCATTAATTAAATTGATATTTTAAATATGTGGCCTCAAGAACTAGAATAATTACATTTGTTCAATTTCTAAATTGCATTAAGGGACTTATTACTTTAATGAAGGTTTTTTTTTTATCTGGTTATGACAGAAACTGGCAGACTGTGAACATAAAGTTTCCTGCAGTGAACTGACCTGTTGGTTTGTGTACGTTGAAGCTTCAGATTTGAGTTTTGGCCTGTAAAGTGAACTGTATTCCTAAGCATAATCCCTCTTTGGTCCAAACAAACCCAATTGCATGCAACTGTCCATCATTTTCACAAAACATCTGCAAACATCCAAGCACTTTGGATGATTCACAACACACTATTATAATGAGGCCACAATGCACATTTACTGAGCCCGTAGAGAGAGAAAAAAAGGGGGGGGGGGGCTCTGTCATCTGTTGCTGTTGTGCAATAGCGGCTCTTATCTGTTTGAGGCAGTGGTTAGTTTAGGGTGTCAGGTTTGACCATCTGGTCTTAAACACAAACTCTCACAGGTTTTTTTTTTATTCCTAGCTGCTGAGAACATTGAAAACAGATTTATTACTGATCATTTGCAGATATTTATGCATGCAGCCAAAAAGCAACACATTACACTCAAACACTTTTCTGAAGCAGCAGCTTGCAAGTGTGCTTATAGATGTGTTGCAGCAATAAATTCACAAGGAATCCATCTACAGCAGAGAAGTTATGTATGAACCAGGATCAGACTTTGAGAATGTTCCCAAAGAAAGTCAATTTGGGAATTTGAGCTTCCTGAAAAGCACTTGACGTTCATAAGGAGCTTTTAGATGTATATAATAATTCACCACTTTGTCAAGGACGATCTTACCTGGGCAAAATCCAGCTTCAATTCACTCTTGAAGAAAGGAAGCATAAACTTGGGAATGCAATAGGAAGAGGCAGTTTGTGTTTGGATTCCAGGTTGCCCCCAGGGTTTCACTTATGAAGTCAGAGTAGATGAAGTGAGGGCTTAAGAAGTGATATCCCATGGCTTGGACCTTTCTGTTGTGCACAGGAAGGAATCTAGATAGATGGTTTTATATAACCAGGAGTTGTCCACTACCATACTATGTACTGTAGGATCTGCTAAGACCAGATGCTGCAGAATTGCTGAAGTGTTAAAGGAGAGGCAGGTGTTTGCACATCTGCAGTGGTTCTGGATGCAGGTGCAAAATGCTTTAGAGGAAAAGACCAAGCTACACATAAGTAGATTTCTGATCCACTGATGTAGGATTGGAGTCTGGCTGTTGCTCATTTATAACATCTGAGTACATCCTATAACCTTATAAACTATCTGCTATTAATAATGCAGGTGGTTTATAGCTCTTATCAGACATAAAACATACAGTGGATCATAAATAACCAGTAATCTGATAAATAATTATAGATATGCTGTACTCAAACTGCCTGTTATGGTTCAGTTGCAAAATAAACTAAACAGTTACTTTATTGTTTTATTCTGATGTAACAACATACTGCAGAAACGTCTTCACTTATATGTTCCTGCGAAGTGATAAGAGCCTGCATGTGTATCTGAAACCTGTGATGGTTGCATGAATTGAAGGAGTACATGGAGCTGACGATAATGAACTGTTATTTAACAAATGACTCAAGATTGGTGGATTAAACAAATAGGCTATTTGTCATTTTCCTGACAGGTTTTTGTCCTCACTATGAAAGCTCATGTCTGTGTCGTGTTTTTTCTTTCTCTGCTGACGTCCTGTGACACATCTCATTTACTTTGATCACTTGCGGCTCATCTGCTGTCTCCGACTACTTGATGAAGAGCAAAGATGGCAATTTGCAATTCATTATTAACACAATTCTGCACTGTGAAAAGTGGCTTTTGTTTGCTGCAGCCCTGGAAACAATTACAGCCGGCCTGTATCTCAACTGCCATTGCATATTTCACAGTAAACCATGTGTTCAGGAAGAAACTCAAAATCCGATTATTTCACAGTCAATGAAGAAAAATGGAACATCTTTAAAGTCAGTTCAGGCTGTACATCTCACACAGACTAAATCATTCTCTAGTAAACTGAGTATTCACATCAAACCCTAACCAGCACCTAAATACCTTTGTTATTACTGTGCAGTATTTCTCTATACTCTCCTCAGTATTAATTCAGAACTAATCATTTGGAATTAAGTAATTCTGAATAAAAGTATTCTTTGAGTTTACATGAAAATATTCATTTTGAATTAAGGTTTATATGGAAGCACATTTATTCGCCTTTTCTTAATTCCACTGACAGCAGATGTGACGCACATACGTATACCAGAAGTAAACAAACCACTTCCTACTTCTTGTTTATTTACAACAGCAATTTTTGTTTGCTTATATTTTTTAAGAACTAGCTCAACATGAGCATCATGGTGGGAAAAGGTAACGAGCATGCTGCTTCACTTTTTCCTGCAGCAGAGGAGGAATAGATAGATAGAATATCAAATATGGGAGGAAGAAGACTGCACATGCGCACCATTACAGCGGGAACAAGTAACGAATGAATGAATGAATTCAGGGTGGAATGAAGGTTGACATGATCGATTTAAAATTCTTCTCCTCACATATAAAGCGCTTCATGACCAAGCTCCATTATATATGAAAGACCTCTTAGTTCCATA
>JBAMHV010000001.1:22088800-22130524 GCA_037177535.1 Pseudomugil gertrudae
ATGTAGTATTGTATTGCTTCGGTGTTTCGTTCCTGAGGGCTGTTGATGATTTTCATTGGTCCTTGTATGTTGTCAATCAATTTTGTGCCTAGTGATTGGGTGACAGGGCGAAAAGGGGGCGGGACGAGGAAGAGAGGGAGAGAGCCTGCGGGTCCTGTGTCCATCGCAGAGAGTGGGGACAGATTTATCATTCATACCTCCCACTTTTGAAGCTCTTGATTAAAAAAAGTGTTAGTAGGAACAAACTGAATTATAGTTTGTAGTTAGGGTCTACTCGCATAGATTGTTTCTGTTTGTCATGGTCAGAGTTTTGCTTCAATTACATTTAGTTTTTGTGATATATTTGTTTCAAATGATGCGTTTTCTGTGTTTTTGTTTAATTATTATTGCTCCTGTGTTTTGTCCATTTATGCCCAAAGTTAAATTTACAATGCCTTACAATCATCCACGCAAAAAGATGCACAGATGTACAGTATGTGAGAAGTGATATCAGTCAATATATGAAACAAACATACTCACATTAAAATCTGCTTCTATCTTGCTTCCTGTTTTCTCTTAGACTAGTTTATCACAAGCGGCAACCTTCACTGGAAAAAGATTTAAGCCTTGGCGAAAGTGCTAAAACATGCAGTTCACCCCTCATCTGCTCCATTTTGGGGGTCCAAAACAGAACAAATCCCCACAAACTCCTTCCATGTTAGAAAGACCAACTTCACAGCAGAAATAAACATGCCTGGTACAAAAAAATAAAAAAAACCTTTTTTTAGGTTTAATAGGTTGAGTTTACCTGCATGACAACTGCGAGGGGGGTGATTTATTGATCTCTCATCAGTTTATGTAAAATCCCTGATAAGGGAGTAATTGTTTTTAACACATGGACACCACCTTTACCTTTGTTCCTTCATGGATTGACTGAGGAGATATTTCTGGTAGTTTTTTTTAGCTCCAAACGGTCTACTCTGCCCCCTATGATTATATGATATATATGTTATGATTTTAAGAGAGTGAAAAAAAAAAAGTTGAACAGAAAGGATAACATCCCTGTTTCTGTTGGGCTAAACGCAGATAACCTGATAGCAAAAGAAATCAGGTTTGATTGGGTGGCTGGGAGTTTGATCTGGTTGGTCTAAAACACAAAAGTAACTGATTAGCAGTTACTTCTCAGACCATCATTTTCTCATGGTAAAGATGTGATTGAAGTCTAATTCAACATTTTGTGTCTACTGAACAACCGGACAATGTAAATAACCTGCACTGCACTGTGCTGGGTCTGGTGTCGTGAGAGTCAACAACCTCAGGTGTGGAACGCCACTCCCAGAGGGGCGGCGTGCAGTAGCAGTTTCCCATGCAGCAGATGGCAAACCACAGACAATGAGTGGATGAGACAGACAAGCCAGGTAAAGACGAGGGAGGAGCAGAAATGGGTTAATCTGCTATTGGTTGGCTGCCGGGGGAGTGACTTGAATCCTACTGATACTTGCATTGATGAGTTGAGGGAAGGACTATTGCACTCATCAAACCACATGCAGTCACCCAAGGTTTTACATTTAAAATGAAAGTATTGATGCAAGACTCGTATGTTAGAAACTAGTTTTACAAGCTAAGGGAAAATCCTTTTTAAATAATTTCTAAATCACACAAATGTAAAACATAAAGATGCACGATCTGTGCACTGTTGACCGTCAGTAACCTCCATGAGCTTTCATTCAGGCAGTAGCTTAGCAATTTATCTAAATAGGCTTACTTGCCAGACTCATCTACTTTGCCAAACTCACCTCTGTGCAGTTATGCAAACTCTTACATTGCCTCTATTGGCTGTCATGCACCTTGGTCTTATTTGCTTGACTGTCATTCACTAAATTTATTCCCTTGAATATTCTTACCAACAAGCCTGGCTAATCAGCTATGTGATTATTAGGTTTTAGCTTTATAATACATTTATTCCTTGTGCTCAGCTCACAGGAAAAAAGAAAGTTAGCTAGAGTGTAATAAATGGTGATAGATAAGCCCATTAACTCGTAGGATAAGCATCTTTTCCCTAAGGATTGCTTGTAAACTGACCCACATTGATCCTGTTGCTACTTCTTTTTCTTTCTTTCCTCTGAGCAAGTTGTTTGCCACTATACACAGAGACAACTAAATCTGCATTTTAGAATGCAATAAGAACTTCAACCTATGATGATTCTAGTCAAGAATGCACTGCTATGTGGCTGCAAACTGTGCTAGCTTTGTGGTAACTCTCATTAACATTTCTTGTAATATAGGCATCTTTTTTAAGACATTAGCAGTCAATTTAGGTTTTTTCTTAAGAAGACCTTTCATGCTGATCAGCTTTTCAGGCTGTGCTACAAGGGAGTTTTTCTGCATATTTATTTTTTTTGCTCTTTCAAGACCTGTTATAGCAACGAGACTTGTTTACCACCGGGATGAACTGATAATGCTCTCCAAATTTAAGATTATCAGTGAAATCACACCTTAAATCCTGATGGAGTTGAAAAGAAGGAGATGAAGATGCAGGGCAGGAATGAAGCAGAGAGAAAGACGATGGAGATTTAAACTGTTTCTTGTTGTGATGGCTAATGTGAGATCGCTAGCTAAGAAAATTGACGAGGTCTAGGTTCTAATTTGATCTCTGAAAGAATACAGAGAGTGCAGTTTTATGTGCTTCACTGATACATGGCTGCATGAACACATCCCAGACTGCAATGCGTCTGTACACGGCTTTAAGATGGTCTGTGCAGACTGTAATAAACAACTCAGGACAAACTAAAGGGAGGTGGAGTTGCAGTGCTTGTTAACCAGCGTTGGTGTCCTCCTGGATATGTCACTGTTAAAGAGAAGATCTGCACAAGAGACATCATACTGCTAGCTTTGCCAGACTTCAATCATAACATCCAAACACATTTGTAGTGATCTCTAGAGAGTTTAACTTCTCACTCTCTGCTGCTCTACTAACGTTCCAACAGTTTGTCAGCTGCTCCACCAGAGAAAATAAAACATTGGACTTATTTTTTGCAAATATTAAAAATGCATACAGCTCCTCTGCCCTGCCACCTTCTGCCACCTTTAGGAAGATCTGACCATCATCTGGTTCTTCTCACCTCTTCCTACAAACCCAATGTTCAGCAACAACCTGTCATTAGAAAGACTATTAAAACCTGGTCTGATGATGCTGAAGATGCTCTGAGAGGATGTTTCATCTGGAGATATCAACACCTTGACTGTGTGTATGACAGATTATATAAACTTCTGTGTGGACAGCACCATTCCAACAAGAACAGTGAGGTGCTTCCCCAATAACAAACCCTGGATCACCAGGGACCTAAAAAAGCCACTGAAAATTTGATTTTTTCCTCTGGGATTAATAAAGTATTTTTCATTTCATTAACTTATCAATGAAACATGGAGTTGTAGCGTTAAAGAAAACTGTCATGACATCTTTCCAGAAAGTGAAACTCTACAGAAAGTAGAGCAGATTAGTTGTTCAACTATATAATGATTAAAGAAGAATAAATATTGTGAAATGGCAAAGTCAAAGTCTTGACCTTAATCAAGTTTAGACACCGCTGAAGGACCTAAGTGTTTTTCTATCCTTCCTCTTCATTTTTTCTTTTGGAGATCATGGCCATCCTGATTAATCTGAGGGCTTCCTGGAAAACATCCCGTGCACAAATTCCATCAGACGCTGAGTTTTCAGAAGCCTGGTCTCCATCTGACATTGTCCAAGAAAGGATCCAGCTTTCCACAGCAAGAAACCCTGTAAAATTTACATTTTTTATCAACCATTCTGACAACTGAGATGAAAGCATAACTATTAGAGCAAAGATCATGCAGATGTAAAGAGTAAGCTCCAGTGAAACAATCTTCAATGTCACGTACTGTGATGTTTGTTAGCCTGCAAAGAAGGAAAAAACTGCATTTTATAGTGTATAAAAGATGGACATGATTACTTATTCTGAAATGTGTGGCTTATAAGCATCAGAGCAAAGCCACTAGCAATGTGCTGTCTCTGAAATAAGATTCTTATACACATCTTAGTTCATTTATTAGCACAGTGAATGATGTGACTGCTGTCACACAATGTAGCACGCCAGATAATGCCAGTAGCATTTTTAAGATGCATTGAGTCAATTTGTACTTTAATGCTTGCCCGTTGTGAGCTGGGTTTGGCTCCAGCCCCCCCGCGACCCCGTTCAGGGAATGAGCGGTAGGAAATGGATGGATGGATGCTATTTATATTTTCTGCCCTAGCAAAAAAATCATTAAAAAGTAGTACATTTAATATTTGTGTTGTGTCAGTAAGGGAAAAATAAAGTTACGTACGTACTGCTACCTGTGGCAGACTTAATGTGCTAGGAGAACTGCTGGTAAGTGTTAAAGTGTAAAATAGTGGAGATGGACGTTGCACACAAGTGAGATCACACCTGAAGCTGATCTTGTTAAGTAAAATGCTGCAGATAACTGATCTGAGGAGATGAGAATTATAAAATACCACAAGTACAGTATGTGCATCAGCTGATCCATCTTAAGTTCTGCTGTCAGGGAGGTAGATTTAAGCCAGTGGAGAGCGGTGGCTGTGTGTACCTGTGCTGCTTGCAGCCACCATGGTCTGCAAGGCTTTAATGTCGATCAGCAAGTTTGCAAACTCCTGAATTTGTAAAAAGATTTCGAACCAGCACGTATTGCTTCAGGACCATCACATGTGCTGGTGCACAGTACCAAAGAAAAAAGAAACACACCTTTTCATTTAGAATTACTATTCAGATTGCATCATGGGATACTTTGATTGCACTATATAACTGTGCAAATGGGAAACACACCCCTGCATAGTGAGCTGGGAAATTTAAATCATTGTGCTGGTGGCTCCTCACTTTTCAGCTCTGCCTTCTAACCAACTTGCTTTTCAAAGAGACCAACATACTGTAAGGCTAAATACCTAAATATCTAAAAATAAAAATAAATAAATACAAAGCTGGAAAGTTTCAGCTCTCAACCAGGGGAGTGGTGTCATCATGGCTATGTCTTATTATTTATGTGAAGAAAGCTGCAAATGTAGGCGTAGCCCAACATTTGGCAATGTTTCGAGTTATTTCGGTGTTACACCCCTCTGCAGCCCCTGGCCTTGGAATAGTGATGTCACAGTCCTTGGGTGGTGCACGCACAGTGATAATCAGCTTCACTGGTTGCACCTGCGGATTATAAACATTACAAAAAAGAAGGGTAAAATCATGTGTACACAAAAATCCTACCTGGTCCTTGAACCAGTCACATGGTGAGGATAACAAGGACCAGCATGTGACCTGGAGCGCTGGGGGCCTTCAGTTCACCGTGCTGCAGAAGCCCCGCCCACACCGTGACGTAGCAGAGAGCGTGCAGAGCTGAGGGAGGAAAGCTGCGATAATAGTACGACAGCGAGAAGAGCCAGCGATGGCTTCGCTCAGGCAGGAGCACCACTATGGGCTCTCCTGTGGAAAAAATGACAAAATCAACCCTAACATAACACTTTACCACGTTAAGCTCACGGACACGGCTCTCAGAGCGCTGGAGGCTTACCAGAATCTCAAGGTATCGTTTTTCTTCTTCTCCTTTCTCCCTAATGTTTGAGATGACTTCTTCTTCGTGTGTCTCAAAGTTTGTTTTCGAACTTGTCTTCTTCTTAAAAAGCTTCGTACTTGATTTTAAATGCCGTCCTGCTGTGTTTGTAGGTTATTCTAACACCGTGTAGTTTGTTCAGACAGACACAGCTGCTTGTAACTGCTATTTTACCCTGAATCATTTGGACCTTTGCTACGGAGGGCAGAACCCTGTGATTGTGGTGGGGACAGAGCCGATCCTCAGCCGTTTGCTCCTAAATACTCTCTCCTGCTACAAAGTATAGTTAAAAGTCTAGAGTTATGACATTACCTGAACTAGTTTGACTCACAACTATCTCCAGCTACTGAGACACGGACATAATTGATTGTGTAACATCAACTTGCATTTAAATAGATTATTGGGATCATTTGGGTCACACAATTCTCTTTACAACAATACCACAACTAATGTCTCACTCTTTCTCATCTCACCTCAGGGAGCTTTACAAAGTGAACCGTCAATCTGTTTTAAAGGAAGTCAAGGGGTAAGTTGACTCTTATTGTTTTTTTTTTTTTTTTAACAAGTCCATCATTAGGTTAAATATAATAACAATAAAAACCCTACTGGAGTTGAGGATTGACCTTTTAAAACCATTTCAGCCATGATATACAGTTACTCACCTGCACACCTCACAGCTTTAGCTCAGTTAAATGGATGAAAGTGCATTATGGGATGAGTGGCAGTGTTAAGCATGCAGTTATCTCACTGTGACATTTCTTTGCAATAAAATCACATGCTTTCTTCGTTCTCCACGTATTCATTACGGTTTGTTGGTGACTGGTATGCCCCCATGGTGCTGATGCCTGTACTGGGATAGGAGCGTACCACCGGTTCTTTCCAGCAGATAGGAGGCATGCAGGTTACTGGGTCAGGCTGGTGACTGTGCAGAGGCTTTGTCGGCTCAGCAGGCGACGCTGGGAAAAGGATGAAGAAGAGAGGAGAGGGAGGGAGGGAGACGTGCACACAGACATGATCAGAGTCAGAGTTGACATGAACAGAAGACTGATCATGAGTCAGATGGTACAACGTAGTCTTGTTGACATTCTCATTTAGGGAAATGTAGCTCATTACTTTTTGTATAGTTGTGTACAAACCCATGTATAATAAATGAAGACATATTCTCACCTCTCTTTGACTCTGGGAGTGTTGAGCCATGATCTGCAGTAAGCAGCCTGAACTATGTGTGTTTTGACTTCAGTCAGGAGCAGCTGAGTCCTTGGGGAATACTTACTTTTCAGTCAATGCTAATTGCACAGGTTGGAAAGAGTTGCAACCCCCCTCCTGTCACGACAAGACAAGCTGAGTGGTGGTGAGTTTTGAAAGGGGGCTTGTGTGGCTTACAGACTGGATTGAACCTGTATGGGCCCATGCTGGTAAAGTGGGTGTGTTGCTTTCCCTGTTGTCTGAATTTGAAAGCTTAGTTTTGCCCTAAGAAGGGCCGTGTTTGTTTTTACTTCTCGACCTTTAGACTCATTAGTACAGTGAGCTGCAGTGGACATTTTTGAACTGTCATTGCTCAAAGTGTCATGCAGGATTTATTACCAGGGTGATAGTTCTGTGAGCAAGGGTCAGTGTTGAAGGGGTGGTCACTCAGCTGTTTTTGTTTTTTTTGGTTAGTTTACAGCTCCAACTCCCAGTGCACTAAGCTTTGATAGCGATATATGTGCCATTTGGATTAGAAGCACTGCAAACCCACAGCTATAGGACTGAATATGCACCACTAAGGATCGATAGTTACCCGTAAAGCTAATTTCTTAATCTAGGTTTATTTTAAAAGAGAAACTGATATTCCTTGTGAACAAAAGTGGTGCTTATTGTGTTCAGCATTATTTTACTGGCTTTGTATTGTGCTGCGTGCAGAAGCAGCAGCTATTTCTCAATAAGCACACTAGCTTGTGAAGATAAATTTGAGAGACTGCTGCGCAGACGTATCAGCACACATATTTCTCAACATTTGAATGTACTCTTGATAGCCGATAGAGATTGGAGAAAATTTTTACACCCATTCCAATGTACGATACAGACAGCTGACGTTATTAGCAAAATGAATGTTTAGACGTAATTACAGGAGCTGTAATGCTCTCGATTACAGAGTTGGGCATTATGACTTCAGTTTGCATTAGCTTTCACTGTCTGCTGGAGTCAGACATCCCTAACACTGCGTGTGTGTGACACACTTTTGCTACAGAAATGACAAGTCCAGTGACGTGCCTGCAATTTTTTTTTATCCCAAATCCAAGTTTGAGTGCTACTTCTCGTGCATGAAATCGTAAAGAGCTGAGCACCTTGGTTGTTGCAGTGGAATGATGTACGGCCTGCTGCTCGTGTATTCTCATATTTATTTGTTTGCATGATCTGGGTGTGGATAGTTGTTGTTTTGTGTGTTTTTGTATTTGGCCTGTGTGGTCCAAAGGCATGATTTATTCATGTCCCACCTCCTTTTCCTGTTGTGCCCCCATGGGTCCATTGTGTTGTAGTCTACAGTCCCCTGCCTGAGGACCTTCTGTAAGTTTTGTTTCTCTGCATGATTAAAAGTGCAGTATTTTCAACACCTGGTTTACTATTAGTAGCTGCATGTTTGAACGTGCATGTTTTTTCCCCTCTCCGGCCTGTGCATGGATTTGGCTAGCTATGCTTAGATCCCGGGAGTCCCCTCTGATTGTGTGCTGTCTCCTCTGATTTGAATAACAATGAGCAAGGGAATGCAGGCTATGTGTTGTCACCCTGCCTGGATCACCCAAAATGAATCAAGTTTTTCAGCCCAATGCACTGCCGTCAGTCCAGATGTGTTGTGGTCTGCCTTGAGGGTTTGTTTGTGCCCGGCATGATAGAGGCACCCCTGCTGTGGATAATGAGGTGGAAACTAAAAATGAGAACACAGCAAATATATTTTCATTAAAGGCTTTGTTTTATTTTTACAATCTTTTTTAGGTCACATTTCAGACTGGTGTCTTTTATTTACCTAGAAAAATGTACTCACTGACATAAAAAATGTCTTATACCAGAGTGTCCTAATTGTCCTGATACAGCAGCAGCACAGTAGAAATTGCAACCATTTATAACATGCAGAAAATCAATGTATAACTTTGTGGAGAAAACGCATAACACAAAGATCTATAACATCTGAAACAATGCTTAAAATTACACCTGGTGACACGTATACATTTATTTCAAGCAGATGCTTAATTAGAGCCATAAAAAATGCCAATCTGTATAATCAATTCATAGATTTTTATAAGTGTTTGTTTTGGATAACTTGTGCTTATTTTTATGTAGCAAAGAAAGCTTTCTCATGCTCTGAATAATCTCTTTAATCAGCTGTTGTTCCGAATTAAAGTGGAATTAAAACTAATGTAAACATGGCCAGTATGAGTGCAGGCCGAAGACACACATCCCACTGAGATCCAGTAGCAGCATGAAGAAAGTGGGTTCTGTCTGACTAAGCTGTTGGGCGATATGGAGCGCATCTTGACTTGCTGAGGAACAAGTCCCATCTAATTGCCTCATGTGAAAACTCAGACTATAAGTTAATGAGGCATAAAGGGGTGTTTGTTGCCGTCCCCTTCCCCCCATGTTTGTGTGTCATACATAGGATGGCTCCACATGTCTGAAAATGCGGAGTATAAGTGGGGGCTTTTGTCGGACCCTGTGACCCACAATTTGTTAAAGTGGACAGTTTGGCCCTAAGGCACCTGCTGGAGACATATCGTTCTTGGCAGTTGAGGGGTTTATCTCGGGGGATGCTTGTGGCACTGTACCCTTGCCGCTTTCTCCCCCTCCACTGAAGCTTGCAGCTCTGGCAGAAGCTTTGCCCCACTGTGAAATGGCAAATTTAAAGGAATAGGAGGTGATTACAGGCTGGGGCTTGATTACACGCACTGTCTTCCACTCAAGGCAACCACATTAATCACCCAGTGTTGGCATGTGGAACTCGGCAAGGGAGACGAGTCTGCAGCTCTGTTGACTGATTGACTGTGGGATCATAAACACAGGGCTGAATAAAAACACACAAAAATGCTAGTTTCTGTCTTCCCTCTCCAGTTCTGCTGCCCTTGTCTTTCTGTCTATGCTATACAACTAGACACAGACACATTGTGTTTGTGTATCTTTGTCCTCCATTGTAAGTTGGAAGGGGAGGAGGACTTGTCTTTAGTGGCATGTGTCAACTTGTGGTCCTGGGAACAATTCGCCCCTTTTGTTTGCAATGAGATGATGAGAAGTAGTGTTTACTGAAGTGTGGTGAGGATGAGGGCAGTGGGTGGCTGCTGTGTGAATGTCTGTGTGGCTCAGTGTGTTTTCTAAGCCAGAGGTAGAGATATTCGGCTGATCACTCGACTTTGGCCTCACTCTCTCCTCACTCTTGTGAGTGGCAGTAATGCTGACTGCACCCTGGTGAGAGAAACTGGAGCTGAGCCTTTCAGGCTGAATTAACACACGCTCACACTCAGGTTTTGCCTTAGCTGCCGACCCAGTGACTTGCCTCCTGCTGGTAACAGACCAGCAGTGGTGGCGACAGGTTGGACTCCCTCCTCCTCCTCCTGCTTCTGCACGTCCTCCTTCTCCTCCCATCTACCAGAAAGGGGAAGCAGTGCCATGGTATCCCACTCCGGAGCCGAGGAGGCCGGGACAAAAGGCGGCCTGTTTTCAGAGGGCCATTACTCAGGCTGCAGAGGATGTGGAAACAATAGCCTGCATGAGATCTACACCCAGACCCCACATTCAACCAAAAGCTTGCAGGAAACATAAGCCTGGTGCACCGACAGCAATCTCTCACAGTTTTTGTTCAATCGACTTTATAGCTTTGATAAAGCCAGGAAAATGAGCCTTTCCCCTTCTACGCCTTTGGCATGTGGAGACATTTATGACAGTTGAGAGTGAACTACGGCTCATTAAGATAATGTCGCCACACAGGCTCAACAGTCATGACATTAATTGTTTCTAAACTTTAGCAGCGTGTATGTTTTTTTCAGAATATGTGTCATCTAAGTATTTTGTGAAATATGGTTTATTTCAGCTGATGTGTTCTTATAACAGCAATGATAACATATTACATGCTAAAAAGTTCCTTTTCTCTTGCTAATGATCACTAATATCCCTGATATCTCCTGGTACCTAATCTGTGATGTCACATCTCAGTCATTTTTACCTTGTACTGTATTTGGATTTCAGCTACTATTGATACGGGAAAACTTTGTGTTTTTATCATAGACTGTATAAAAAAGGTTTTTATGCTCCTCTCCCATGTTTACCACCACCCCTTAAAATTGTTTGGGTTAAAATACATTTGGTATCTCTGTATGTGAAATGATTTAATCATTAACCATATCAATGTTTTATTAACACACAGAGGTGTTGATATTACAGGAATCTAGACAATTAACTAACGATTTGCTAACTAAACCGATGAACGATGGTTTTAATTAAGACCATGAGGTTACAGCTTTAGTGTTCTTTGTGTGGGATAATACCAAGTGAGGGGGAATAAACGTGCAAATTACCTGACTGTTCATACCAGTACCTCTGATTTCAGATGTTTGGTTTAGAGTTCACAGCATTGTGTAGGAAATGACTTGCAGCACATTAAACTGTGTCTGCAGTAGTGCTGTGTACAAACCTTTCACAGTCAGCTTCATTTTCAACATGATGAAAATTCACAGTGTGATAAGTGTGTTTCTCATATTAAGGTATAAACGTTTTAAATGTCTGGCTGTAGGAGTTTGCCAGAAGTGTACCTAATTCATTAGACTGACCTCAGGTGTACTTGTTTGACCTCCCTTTGTGATTCTTATGTAGACAAACCATAACTGTGTTCATAACGGTCAAGATCTGGAAAGACATTGGCACCATTATGTTCTATATATGGCATGAAAAGTAATGTGTCTGGTAATTTTCTTACACTTTAGCAGTTTCTTTACAAAATGGAAAAGGAGTCTGACAGAAACAAGAAAGCTAATAAAACTCAGAAGAATGAAAGCAGATGCAGAGACGGGTTTAAGCCAAGAATAGCTTTACACTAGATTGATGGAGGCAGATTAGCAGATGGACATTGCACCTTGGGGTTGGTGATAAGGTAGAGCAACAAGAAAGACCATGTAGGAGTGTGAGTTTAAGTTTAAAAGTTAAAATATGTTGACAGTTTTGTAATTCAGGCTGTCTTTCGGCCTCTGCAGGTCACTAAGCATTACAGGGGTCATAAGTCTCCTAAGCTATTTTTCTTCTATGTTTTAAAAAAAGACCCTTTTCACGACTTGTTTTTACGGTTTTAAATGTCTTTCTCATTCATAGATCATTTCAGTTTTCATTTTTGCTTTATTCAGAAACAAAAAAGATTAGAAGCAACCCCCAGATTCTCTGAATATTTTACTTGAAAGGAAGTCAATAAATATTTCATTATTCATGGTCAGTTGAATTCTTAATGTTCCAAGTCCTTTGTAAAAGCTCCTCTCTGAGTTTGATTTGCAGTGTGCTCCCCTCCGGGGAGCTTTGCTGCTGGCCCCAGAGGCTGGGAACGTGAAGCGCTTGTTGTAGTTCTCACAGCTGGAGTGAAGAAATTTGCCAGTGGAGGTCGAGCAGCCGTCAAATGTGCATGAGCGCTCCTTCTTCTGCATGGCAATACATCTGCTACAGCTGGAGACTTTTGCTGGCACAAAACAATCTTGTGCTGAATTATTAATTCTGGGGAGGAAGTTTGGAGAAAGTGTTCTCTGATGACTTCCTCATTAACTAAGCAACAGCTTTGTACGAGATGTGGATGTTGTCCTTTATTTATAAAGAGGCAATGCATGAGCTGAAATACAGAAACTAGCATAAGAAGTAAGGAAAATTGTATTTAGTTTTTCTTTTTGCTTTTTTTTATGAAAATGCATTGTGGGATGAGGAGCAGATATATGGTAAGCATGTGACTTGCATCCATGTAAACCTTGCTAATCTTTACTGGGAAGCTTTTGTTGTTTTGAGCTTTTTGTACCCCAGTTGCAGACAATGGTGCCTGATTGGTGCCTGATTATCAGCACCTGTGAGCATGCACCGTGCTATTGCAGTGAGTTGGTGTGTGCTCTAAGCATGCCCATGTTTCACTAATATGGATACGGCCCGTGTGATAAGGCAACTTCTACCTGATGATATGCACCACCAGGTTGCAGCATTGTTTACTCATCATTCCTATTTAAGAACAAATGTTTTATTGCTATATATATTGCTATAAAACAAATGCTCAATTTTACTGCTCATCCCACAAATTTTACTTATAAGCATGGCTCCATTTCAAAAGGAAAATAAACAGGATGCTTTTATTATTTGCTTATTATTCTACAATAATAATTGGCATCAGCAAAGATGCATTAGAGATGTAGGAACCTTTGTTTCCATTTCATTTAAATTTTATTTAAATCATCCAAGTTGTTGTTTTTAAATACTAGATTTTAGACTTTATTGCTGTTTATTTTATGAGCATGACTAAGAGGATGTTAAAAAGACAAAACACCAGCTCCATTAGGAAATGTTAACAAAACTTTCTCATGGTGTGTGATGATCCTTATGGTGAGCTCTCTGGTATATTCAACATGCAACACTAAAGCTTTAGGGTTAAGTTGAGGCTACCCACAGGCAAACATTGCACAATCCAGCTCAAGACGCACTAATAGAAGTGAAGAAGCTTAGTCGTATATAGTATCAATTCCTGAAGCAAGATTGCTTGTGAAGACATGTGTTGCAGCCAGATAAGAAAATATGAGCCAACGTCTATGTTGCTGCGCTGTTGCAGCACTCGCCAAAAGAGCTTGAGGTGTTTTTCATAGAGACAACTTAGAAATGAAGACCTCTTCTGCCACCTCTTCAGGCTGGCTTCAAAACCTGTTTAGTCGCCTTTAGTGTGTGTAAATGAGTTGAAAAGGTTCAGCTAAAAATCCTAAAGCAAGATGAAGAGTGAAACACTGAGTGATTCCAGTGCGGATCACACAGTAAAGCACGTGCATTGAGTTATAGCAGTTAAAATTTATTTTTTATGATGACTTGCTTAGTGATTCCTGTCAGCCATCAACAATGGCATCATCTAAGCTTATGGTTGGCATTAAAAGAGACTGGAATTTGCATGCTGGAAACCGAGTAGTCACGGGACAGATCTGCTGAATTATCAATGAGGCGTGTCCAAAGAATTATGCTTTGTTTCTAGCTTTTAAATTTTATGCCCTGAGAAGTGTTGAGAAATAATTTAGTCCTTAAAGGATTATTTATTTTTAAAGTGTATGTAAAGCAGAGTAAAACCTGCTCTTAGTCTGTCACGTTTCAATGTTGGTGATGAGTTAAAGAGTTTTTAAAAGTATGTAGAATCGAGTCTCCAACTTGCAGGAAAATAAGTTGTGCTTTCTGCTGTGAGACACTGGGATATGTATGCATACCTCCCCAACCCAAAGGCCTCTCTGTCACTGCAGTCCTGCACAAAATGAATCCACACAGCAGCATCTAATGGGTGTAGTTACTCCTGAAGCTTCAGTTCTCTGTGCTGCCTTCAAACCCCTGAGACGTGCTACCAGTGTGTTGCCAGGTCTGCAGTTGCCGTAACCTTAGTCCTCACAAAATAAATCCAGTCCTTATTTTTATAATTCACAAAAACCAAAGTTCTGTAAACATTGGCATTCGGGGAAGATCCATCGCTACGATAAACGTGGACACGGTGTGTTTATATGCAGTCACCATATACCTCTGATTTGTTTTTAGACCCATCCCTTAAAACACATGGGCAGAAACACACATTTTTAACATGTTTGATACATCTGTCTAGAGCCAGGAATATAATAGCTTTTTACACACAGTCATAGGCAACTGGCTCCGTCATTAGAGTAATTCAATAAGTCATTTTTTGTGTACTCGGACTGAATAGATTTTCCATTTTTGTGGTGTGAATATAAAAGCAAACATGGCAACAACAGAGAAGATTAGCATATTGGTAGATTTTTACATCATGTTTTTTTATAAAATTTTCTATTTCTGCATTAAATTCTAATGTAGCCTAAATAATTGGAACACATACTGGTGGGGTTATTTGTACAGTTCGGTGAAATGAAAACTACTTTATTCTAACATACAGTACATGTATTAATATTAACATATGGAACCAGTCAGAAGTTTGCTCACTTTTCCATTAAATCTAATGGGGAAAGCATGTATACACATCTGACTGGTAGCTGTGCTAGAACAGGTGGCAGAGAACATCCCCCATTTCAGCTGAGCTTCAGGTTGGCTTTAGCCTCAGCACATCTTATCCGTAGGATGAAGAATGAAATGAAAAAGGAAAAAAAAAATGCTTATTTCTCCGCCCTTTATGACACTGGAGAATCCATGTGATGGCACTGGTGCATCTTCATTTTGAGACCTAACTAACACGGTTCATTGTGACTTAAAAGCAGCTTGCGGGTGAGCTGGTGATTGCTCACTTGCGTGCCCCCTTGACCTCTTGTAATGTTTCTGTGGTGCAGTGCTGTAATTTTCCCATGTAACTGGAAGTGCCAGAGAATATTTCACAATTCAGCTCTCCCAGACCTATAATTACGTGTGTTTCACCGGTCAAAGCAGCACAGATCCGAACCTTCTCTCTCATGCTGTTATTATGTGTATGTGTGTATGTGTGTGTGTGTCTGTGTGCATTGGTCTGCCCTGGAGGTTGCAGCTTTGGCTCTGCTGCGCTCCACCGAGTCTGCCAGGAGATCTCAAGGACGCCTCAGTGGGGCAAACTCTTAAAAACACTGCTTACCCAGGGAGATTTATTTACAGTTACAGATGAATCCCAAATTTGAGTCCCAGTCCTGTGTGTGGACATGTGTGTGTACATCATTCACTGTATTTGCACACTTAATACTAAATGAAGATGCTACTAAATGAAATGCATAAATCTTGTAAGTAATAATAACCATTCAATGCTTTAATATTATAAATTAAATAAAAATGATTTACCTTTTCAGGCTTGGAGTATTCTTTCATTCCTTCCTGTGCTCTGATGGAAGATTATTGGGTTTAAAAGACTCATATTAAACTATCTATGTAAAATAATTAGGGATTTTTGTTTGGCTCACTAAAGAAATGACTGAAGGAGTTGGTTGTGCAAGTCTGGAAGCATTTAAAGAGAAGTTTTATTGAGCCAGCGTTGTTTAAAATGCTTCAGGGTACTCTGCAGAACACAGCTGGAGCTTTTTTTAGTTTACCGTCAGACCCTGACAAAGAAGGGGGCAAACAACTTCAGCCTCAAATTTCACAGCAGTATGTTCTGACGTTTCACACTGTCTCTTCTGCATCAGAAAGGTGTTTATTCTGTTTTAACGTCAGATGTAGCAGACTGCTCCTACAATCCGTCCTGAAATGGCCTGGGTTGCAGCAGGGACCCTGTAACATGACGCGTATATGTGTATCATGTATACAATCAGATCTGCTGGTAGATTAACATTGTATTTACAAACAGCATTCATGTATCCAGATGATGGATTCCCTAATTTTAGTGTTTTCTTTTCTCATCACAAATTTACTGTCACCACTGCAGATTATTGCAGAATTTTATGTTAACCCAGAAACTGAACTGATACCCTGTTTACTTTAGATCTTTAACACGTCCCTGTTGCTGGTGTGAGCAATAATACTTGAAGCGCATGTCCATGAGCAGTGTTTACAGGAACTATTTTTAAGATTTGATTAAATTGGTTGGATTGTTTGCTGTAGGTTGTCTGATTGTTAAAATAAGTGCTGATTTATGCTCATTGCAAAACCCTAGACTTGGCCAGCTTTGTGTTTCTTGGCTACGATGCATTTGGCAGCTAATATTTTGCTGAGTAGATAATTGCTGTTCCCAGCAATAAATTGACATTTGGAGATATAATAAGGGATGAATTCTTAGGTGAAAGTTAATAAGTTATAGCAATATGCTAATGCTAAACCTGAAGAATGAGATGTCCTTTTTCTATTTTAATTACTGTAGTAATGCAATCTCATAAAATACGCATTGAAACAGGGAATACATGCTGTAAATGTCTGCATTTGTTTTTGTGTGCTTATACAACTTTGCTTGTCATTTAGTAGTTTATTTTGTAGTTTGTGCATGTGTTTTTATTTTAAAATCTTTCTTTTTCTGCTGTTGTCTTCATAGTACATTAAGATCCCAACTCCCACATCAGAGTCACCGTCTGCTCTTCGCGTGTTCTCTTTCTACTTATCCAGTGACAGCAAAGACCAACCGCAAGCCAGTTTTGACTGTATCCACCAGTACGTTTCAAGGTAAGGACTCTTAAAACCTTTATTACTTACTTTACTTAATCTTTATTGCAGACTTAAGGTTTATGTAAAATAAATAAAATAACAAATGTCACATAACAGCAATTATGTTCTTAAAAGACAAACCAGTGTTTCTACATATTGGACTGGTATCGTATTGCACTGAATTGTATATTCGAAAGTTACACCAAGATTTCATTTTCAGACTAGTACAGTTTTATTTGCAGACTGGATATTAGATTTCTCAGAACAGACTGTAGTGTTCACACATGCAGACACAAACTGTTCAGTTGCACTGGACCATGTTGGCCTCCTCATAATGGGCGAAATGCATCGTTGTAGGCCGCTTGAAGCCTTTGTAAACTGGCCTTTTATATTTTTATATTATTTATCAAGACAAACTTACACCGTGCTGCTGTTTACCTTTAAAAGTATGGGTTTTTTTTCTTCTTGCACTTTTTACAAACACATAATTTTCTTCTCTGCTTAGATTTTTATTTTCAGTGATTATAGGATGTGGCCTACACAGTCCAAGACAAACTTCTTTTTGTATTTATGACTGAATGGCCCTTTCTCTGTTTTCTATTCTAATGTAGCGGGGTGCAGCTACGTCTGAGATTGCAACATGGAGCAGTTTCCTGCTGCCTCTCTCATTACTAAGATCTACGATGCTTTGTTTATGGAGGGGATATGTTAGGAAACTTAAAATTTAGCTTTGTTTCTGCCTCTGTATGCCAGATAGAGCTAATTGAGGACAAACTTCACCAATTTTGTTCCAGTCTTTTGCTCCAGCCAAGAAAAACAAAGCAATGAGGGCAAGATCGTGTTTTCTGTGCCTCCGCATGCATTTTTGTATTTAGAGAATAAAGAACAGAGATGGTGGTGATCACATATCTAATTGTGTTTTTAACATTGACGAAATATAAAAGGCTACTATTTTTTAATGTGGCATGAAAAATCAATTTGGCAGCATGTAAACTCTCTTCACAGGACTCCAGGTTTAGGAATCAAACTATTTACATTTGTTTAAGATTATCCTTGTTTTGGATGCATGCCAACATGAGCCAAGGTAATCCAGGAGGTTTTCCACAAGCTCTGTCCCGGTTTGAACCAAGCTGTAGAGCTATATCTAGCACATGACATAAGATACAGTAACCATAGAGCCGTCTTAGCCAGCTTTCACCACAAAACCACATTAGGCTGCATGGACACTATACTGCTCTAAGGCAATATATAGGCCTTCACAGAATTAACCATAGGGCTAGCTGTAAATGCCCCACACTTCAGCATCTGCATGTCTATTTTTTCACAGTGACGGATGTGAGCAGCTTGAAGGACAAGGCAACATTCAGGACAAGATCACTGTGTGCGCCACAGATGACTCCTACCAAATGACCCGCGAGAGGATGTCTCAGGTGGAGAAGGATAGCTGGAGCCGCTCCGCTATTGAGATCAAACCTGGAGCCACGCATCCAAGTAAGATCAGACTTCAGGTCCTGGTGGTTGGAAAACAATGTGATGATGTATCTACAGATTATTTTGTGGAAAGGTCAAGTGGCTTTTATACTTTAAGTGGGAAAAGCAAATTGAATGTCAATACAATGCCATATAAAAGAAAAATAGAGGTGGGTGTGGTGGGGGTGGGGTGGGTGGGTGTTGAGTCTTGGTTGGTCAAAGACCTAAGGTATCCGTTTTAAAGTACAGTAGACATAAAGTACAATTAAAGTCAGACGCTTTTGTATGAAACTGGAAAAGAGACGTCTTCAAACAATGCAATGTTAGCTTTTTAGGTAACTGTATTATATTTTCTCACATTCTTGCTTTAAATAACCTGCATATATCCCAAACCTCTGTTTTAAAATAATTAAAAAATAAATTATTGGGGTTTTAAAAAAAGAAAGTAGGTTGTTGCCATGCTGCAAAAAACAGCAGCTGACAGATGATGTTTGTTAACCTGGAAAGCCTTTTTCATAGTAAAGCAATAATTTTGTTTTACATTGGCTCGGTTTTAGACCCCCATGTCGGAAATTTAAATTCTGTGTAATCTGCACCAAATTTAGACTTTGGGGAGATTACATTAAGCCTTACATTGGATCATTATGTGAGGGTGACAACGCAGCACAGAGTGCCAAAAGGGAATGTCTCGCTACCTAACTCCCACTTTCTCTGTGTTTGTAACTCAAAGGGAAATACTGACGTTTTGGAAATCTGTGTTACTGAGAGGAAAGCTGTAAAACTTTCTGTGTTTTCTTTTAGTTTGCCAGTCCACAACGAGTAAAACTTCAGCCTGTAATGCAGCTTTATATCTCTGAATTGCTTCTTTGTTTGATGACTGGTGGTGTCACTTTTTAAACACCACCTCTCACTCCTCTGGAGGACTTGTCAAGGACGAACTAAGTTAGTTATGTGCTTACAAACAGTATGCAAAAATAGAAGCTTAGTCTGCTTTATGTGTTGAGATTGTGTTGCTTTGCACAATTAATTCAAAGATGGGCTTTGTAAGTAGACATACCACCACCTTTTATGTTAAGTAGTTTATGTGAGGAGGCCATTGGCAACCTGACAAGTTGAAAACATGTCGGTGCAGTGAACTACAACATGGGCAGGAAACTTTACACAGATTTTCAAGCTTAAGCTGTCATGTGAATATAAGAATTATTTGGATGTCGGGATTGGTTTTGAGCAGGGCAGATCCATACAGGTTACTAGTGGGTGAAAATAATTATTCAGTTTTTTTTTTTAAATTAATGTATGGAGCTATCGGTATACTCCAGCCTGGAGCATGAGCTGAGTGACGCGGTTCTAACAGGCCCATCCAGCTGTCAATCATGCTGAGAATGACCAATAGCAGCACGAGCCCGCCTCCTGCACAAACTTCACGTTGATAGCAAAAAACAGAATCGAGAGCAAAAACTTACGTTTTGAGAGCGAGAAGAAAAAAGTTTCGAGAGAAAAGAAAATATATTTGAATGAAAATTTTCACTCTGACAGCAAAGAAAATACATATTTGAGTGTAAAAAATGTTTTTGAAATACTTTTTAAAAGAAATATACATTTTTAAAAATGTTATAATTCATAATAATTATCTCAAAAATTATTTTTTTGCTCTCAAAACTTTTTTTGCTCTCAAATATAATTTTTTTGCTCTCAATGTAAATGTAAATCAAATATATATTTTCCTTTCAAAACATTTGGGTGTCTTTCAAACATGCTTTTTTGCTTGCATTGAATAAAAAGACAAAGATAGCTCCATATTGATGAAGTTTCTTTGAACATAATGTAAAAAATATAGAGACAAAACGTATAACGAAACATACATTCATCCTGTGTTGCACCAAAGTAAATGAAGACTACCTGTCATTCCATATTGCTTCTGTATTGGAGTTTAATCATCTCCTTGCAGTGGTGCAGAGATGTTTAAATGTAACGCCGTTCTATCACAGCACTGTTATCATCTTCACTGTCTGTGTGAAAATATCAGCATGTTATGAAATATTACCATTATTAAAAATGTCTAAGATTATTCTTAGGCTTGACCATTTATATAATGTATAATTTCATATATTTCAGTGGAGGTGTAAAAGTTTGATAGACATCTGTATTAATTTGAGGAGGTATGCACAGATGAGTTCCATGAAAATGAAGCGAAGACTTCGAGAGAGATTGGCAGCAAATGAAATGATCTCCTCTCTGTCTGCACAAGTTCTCTGCTCTTGCAACATTTCTGGTGTCAGATTTCTTTTCCTGTTTTACTACCAGTAGTCACCTTAAGATAAGTGTTGCACAAGTCCCAGTTCCCAGTGCAAACAGCCCCTAATGAACCTCTGGTTTTTAGAAAGTTTGTATTTAGTTATTCGACCTCTTCCGGGCAACTCCCTCGCACTGACTTGCATTGAAACGATTTATCCTCCAGCTATTTCAGACAAAACCTTTCCTTTTTAACAAGATTCTAGCAGAAATCGTTTCCATGATGTTGCCATAGTGTCTCAGTCTGCAGATACTAACACTTTTGCTACTCTGGACATGGTTGCACCTTTATAAATATAAATCTCATTGAAGTTTTTTATTCTAGCTGCTTACAAACAAAGGACCAGTGACAATGCATTGTGTTATACAGTATTTTAGCTGGACATAATTTAGAGCAGGGTTAGTCCCTGTGGTACGATGAGAGCCTCAATCCAGCGGGTTACTCATGTATCCCTGCTGCAACACACCTGACTCAAATGAATGCATCATTGTGCAGAACTTGATGGGCTGTTCAGTCCTTTTCACTTGAATTAGGTGTGTTGAAGGAGGAATACATTGATAAGCTGCTGGATTGTGGTTTTCATAGGACTGGGTAAAAGTAACCCTGGTTTAGAGGTTGAACAAAAAGCTCCTTTTTCTGTAGCTCTCCCCCACGCTGACCTTCAAAGCACAGATTAACCTGTAATGGGATTAACACGGAGAGAGAGAGAGATGGCTTTCACTGCTCCATAATGCTCCTTCTGTTTGCAGTAGGCATGTAAGCAATAATCGATCATATGTTTACATCGGAGGTAGAATAGCTGCAGGCTTTAAAGCACGTGTGATGGATGGAAATTTGGATACTTGGATCTAAAAATGAGCTAAAGTTCACATCAGTCACCCAGTTGTGAAGATATTGTAGATTTATGAGCATATTATTATATTGGATAGCAGAGGTGGTTTGAAGATGTGAAATCTTGATGCCTTCATTTAATCTCATATGTATAAATATGAAACTTTTCACTAAGAGATGACACGCTTCTGTAAATGTAGGTGAATTGACTACTGATATGTCTGAGGGAGAGGGATTTGTTGTGGAATGCACATATAGATATAAGTCCTACCCTCAACAAAGACCACCTTTCTGACCTGGTACAACCTGGCTAACGTTATCAATATGGACTTGTTTATAGAATATCTAACAAGGTGCCCCTACCCCAATAGATTAAGCTTTCATCTCTGTGTTTTCAGGCAAATGCATAAAGTACCAGAAGAGAGCAGCTCCTTCGTCTGCCCCAGACAACAGCTTATATAAGCAGTCCTCCAACAACTGGAGGAACGGCAGTATGCCCACCATGACCCAGAAACCCCTGAAGGACCGCATCATTCACCTGCTGGCCCTCAAACCATACAAAAAACCCGAGCTGCTGCTGTGGCTGGAACGAGAGAGAGCTGGAACAAAGGACAAGGCTGAACTGGGCGCTACACTGGAAGAGGTGCTAAAATCTCCTCCTTCACTTTCACACACACACACTCATCATGCAAACATAAACTCCCATATGATACACAAAACAAAGTGACATGCAAATGCTATCCAACACACATGTGCAGGTTTATATATATGATTTCTACATTTGCACTCTTTCAGCATCGTAACACATACTCATTTGCATCCATATAAACATGATTCTGAAGTTGTTGTGCATATTTTGTGTTTCAGGGATGAAAACCAAACTGGAAGATAATGCATTGTTTCAAACCTTAACACTTTATAAAGTATATCTGACCCCTTGTTTTAAAACCTGCTCAGTGTACTCTGTGGTATTGGGTCGTTTCATTCAGAGCAATTAGTCCAAAAATAAAAATGCTAAACAAAACAATCATGTTGTATGTAAGCCAGGATCTGAAAACTAGAGGCCACTATCTGCTCCTGCAAACATTTAATGTGGTGAAAGAAATGAGAACCAGCTGTGCTAAACCCAAAGCTGTTATTTAATTCAGAGTTTACTTTCTGTGACTTTCCTGTATACATTTTTGAGTAATTTCTAAATGATGTATGTGTGTTTCTACTTGCAGCATCAATGTTTGTCTTTTCCAGTCCCGCTGCGTGTGGACGTGTGTGCATGCATGTGGTTTTTGTGTCAGTGCGTGTGAGTAATTAGGTTGTGGCTGTAATTGTCTCTTTAGAGATTGTTTGCTGCTGGGCGGGCCTCTCTGTCAGGAGGAACCAGAAAGACAGATGTCCTCAGAGAAGGGCAATCAGACGGGATACTGATTGTGTCTGTCTCAGACTCGGTTGGCACCAGGAGCATAGGGAAAGTTTGCTTTTCAGGAATGCTGAAGGCTACTCTTAAATTCCAGTTAGTGAGAAGTTTAATTTTCACCCACAGACACAGCTAGAAATAAATATTGTTTGTGTTATTATATAATGTGTTTGCATTTTGACATGTTTTTAACTGACTAAACAGAATAAATCCTGGGATGTGACACATATGTTTAGTATTAACGGGGAAACTAAATCTAGATTTGGAGTGATCTTTTTTTTTCAGTGCAATAATAAATCTAAATACATTTTACATGAACGTTTGTGTGTCTCCTGATATTAGTAATCTGAAAGAGCAGCTGTGTGTTCTATGGAATCATATATCTGGAAATTAAGGATTGATAAGTATATTTTTAGTGATTAATTAACGTTTTATTCTGTTTGTGTTCACTTTGGGATGCTTTTATTACAATACCACACTTGGTTGGATGTAAAAAGGTACATACAGAATGGTGTTGCCATGCAGATCCGATGGAAGTAAAGAGTCCAAACACGGATTTAATTAATGATATGAATATCTTTATGTATCGCATGACAATGGTGTAAAAGGACCTTCTTGCTTTTAGTTAAAAACATAAATGATTTTTAGCTCAGTTACCACTTGAACGTCGCAGCAGACAGCTGCTCTCATGGGAGAGCTCGCTAGAGAACCTCGCCTTCAGTCATGGTCACTGGGTGCTCATCTTTGGGTGGGATTTAATTTGGTTGCAGTTTTTATCCACTGGATGTTGTTCTACTTGTTTAGCCAAAACAATATGTTTTCTGGTGTTTTAAGGTGGCCAGACTGAATCCCAAAGACAGCAGCTATTTGCTGAGGGATGATTTCTTCAAGCATGTGCAGAGGGACTGGCCAGGCTATAGCGAGGAGGAAAAGCTGCTGATCAGCAAGTTGCTGGCCAGGTAGAGTAAAAGAGAGATGCTCTTAACAACAAACTGCATTTAATGCTTTTTATAAAGATTCTTCACTGTAACTTCATGTGCTTTTTTATTTTATTGGTTGTTGACCATCATACATACTGCTTATAACCTAAGTAACAAACAGCTTATAGGACACAAACTTTCTTTTTCCCTTTATTCTTCTCTTCTAGCTGTAGATTGGAACAAATCCTATTTGTATCATTCTTGCTTTCATCAACATTCTTCATGTTTGGCCTCACCTCTGTAAAAATGCTAATCAACACTCACTAGTAGTAATGCTTGTCTCTACCTGTTTGTCTAAGAATCTGTTTCACTTTTATGCTAAGCTTTAGAAGGGTTCCTGTAAATCTGCAACACACCTGTTTAGATTTATATGGTATGTGTATTTTCTCTGTGTTACACAGAAAATTGCAACCACCCATCAGCAAGCAGTCAAGAAATCCTCAAGCAAACTCACTGACACAGAAGACCTCAGAGGATCAAAGTGTTGCAAAAAATCCTGCCCTGGTAAAACTGCTGTTTTGTTTGTGATCAACATTTCATTATAAGTGGAAGTCACTAGTCTGGATATAAGCTTTAGAAAAACATTTTCAGCTCATGTAAATGAGAAAAACCTATTTTTACATCTGTCTTTGGTAAAGTCAGTTAATATGAAGCTTGGTTGTGTTTTACAAGCCGCTGGGGTGCAGTTGGTTCACATTATTTTGATGAAAATTGAGCAAAAGTATAAATATAAATATTTTTTTTTTGACTGCTTTCCTTTCCAGAAACGCCCTGTGCCTTTTGACTCAGTGGAAAGTCTGGCAGTTAAGAGACAAAAACTTACTGACCAGAGGTTACAACACCAGTCAGTAAATGGACTCTTCATCCAAAAAGAAGCACGCGATAATGCAACTCTGACCCTTAACCCTAGTTTTCACTCAAAGACGGAGTCCCAAAGGATAAATAACTATGCGAATAACCAAAACGGCTTACGCGGAGGCCAGCACGACTTTTCTGTGATGCACAAACTGTACAGCAATCCAGAAGGACCAGTTTCAAGGGAGCAGGGACCCGAAATAAACAGCCTCCAGCCACCCCAGCAGGACTGCCCTCAGCAGCTTGCCAACAGTCAGCACAGAAAGAAGAAATCCAAAAAGCATAAAGACAAAGATCGGGAGAGGTTAAAAGATGACAAGGGTGATGAATGGATGAAGCTGAGCCCTGATAAATTTGACAGTAAGCCTGTTTTTGCATTATTTTCTCTTTGTTACTAATTTACCCCTTCTGTGGATCTTTGGGTTTTCATGTACCAGTCTGTCTTTATTCTGTCTGAACAATACATTTGTCAAGCTTCAGCATTCACATCCCAGTATCATGTGCCCATACTACTGTTCCTCTCCTGAAGCTGCTTAAAACTGTGTAACCACACACATTAGATGACCAGCAAGCGTGTGAGGTCACGCTGACTGTTTACCTGAGAGCCCACAGCTGCTTTTGTGTGGCATTATCTCATAAGCATGGCTGTGTTTGCTCTCTTAAGCTCACCCTCTTGAGTCCTCTCTGTCTTATGTGGCTGAGTGACTCAACAACAGCTTGAGCGATGCTCTGGGTCTCTAAGCTAAGAGGTCCCCTGACACCCTAAAGCCAGTCAGCACAGAGGCAGAGTCACACTGTGTGGGTTTAAACCAAACAAAACACTTTGCTAAACAGTCAGACAATGACAGAGGGACATGTCACAAGCTGTATTGACTCAAGCTAATGTAGTTTCATCTTTTTTGTGTGTGTGTGTTTCAGATCCTGACATCACAAAAGCTGTGGTCTCTGAGGAGAAGCCAGATTATGTGCTGTGAGTGTAAACAAGATTTAAAGTGACTGATCCATGTGGTGTAGCTTTTAGCATTTACTGCTGGTTTTCTTGTTGCATAAAGTAAATAAGGACATTTCTGTAACAAGTCCCCAGCTGTTTAACTCATGGTTGCATGGCCTTGTTCTGCCATCTTGTGTGCAACACTGGTACTACAGGAAAAAGTCAAATGGGAGACTAAACTAAAAACCTTCTTGTATCATAAAGGTGTTTGCTACCTTAATTTAGATGAGTTTGATGTCCTGCAAAAATTTGTGACATACGATTTATTTACGTTTTACATAAGTCCTTGTAACGCCACGGCAACATCATCCCTGATTTTCTGTTGTGGTGCATGTCTCATCACAGCACATACATTCCCATAACAAGCTTGGAGCAACGTCAAAGGTACCAAGAGGATTTCTGTGCAGAGTATGACGAATACAAAGACCTCCACTCCCGGATTGCCACTATAACTCGCATGTTTGTTCAGCTCGGCTCTAAGATCAAGAGCCTGTCCCCTGGAACACAAGAATATAAGGTAAACATCCAAAGTGGATGTGAATTACACCACTGAGCTAAGATATTCTTTTTTTCTGTAGATAAATTCATGCCACCATTTTAATTTGTGCTTTTTCCCTTCAGATAATGGAAGACCAAATACTAGAAAAGTACAACAAGTACCGAAAGGTAATGGCATTGAAAAAGTATTAAAATGGTTGACAGGATTTAGTGTTTTTGTTTTCCCCCTCTGTAATAATGTTGCATCAGATCATTTGAGTAACACCATCACAGAGTTTTGATCCATTGTTTTGATGAAACCTGAAGGATCCATTACAGTGTAACATTTGGCGAACAAGGGATTGTAGTTGCAGGGATCAGGAGTCTGAGATAAATTCCCATGTTCATGTTTAAGATGCTTTTCTATGAGTCCCCTCCCACAGTCTAATTACATGTAGTTAACTGATCAGGTAAACGTACAGGCCTGCATGGTTGTCATTCTGTTATGACTGCACCTCACTTTAGGTAGGGATCATGTTACAGAATACACCATGCTTTTTACATAACTGGAGGCAACCCATAATAATGAAGGTCAGTTGTTTACTCAAAATGATGCGTTGTCTTCACTCTCTACAGAAGTTTCCAGGCTATAGGGAAGAGAAGAAACGCTGCGAGTATCTTCATGAGAAACTGTCTTACATCAAACAGCTCATCATAGAATATGATCTCTCCAAGGCTTCTTCATAGCATTTGCTTGCCGATCTTTATAGAAACATCTAAAGCGTTTTAACATGAATATGAACAGTTTTATGTGGGACTGCAGCCATCATCAGACTGCTTCTGTCAAGACCACAAATGATGCTGTGATGGCTAAAGATATGAGACCGGAAATTAATATTTTGTGCTTGCTTCTCTGAGTATATGGTGCATATTTGCTTGGGGGAAAGTCAAATGGAGAAGCCAGAAAGAGTTACCTTGGCAAAAAGTGAAAAGTTGGAAGAAACCATTTGTGAGACTTTAATTTATTGTCTTTTGTTTTTTTTAACATTTGTAAAATCCAACATTCCCCCAGGCTCATTTCCTTATACTTCTTATCAAATCCATAAAAAGTGCAAAAGAGTTGTGCTTATATGAAAGCAGCAGCATTTGTGGCTACCTGCGACACACATTCTGAGTGACATAAATTATAATGACAGAGTGAGAATAATCTGCTTGAGTCTGCAGAGTCTTGCATAAGTTAACTTGTGTATCGAGATATTGGGGAGAAAAAAAATATATATATATATAAACAGGGGCTCTTTATTTACTTGCTTGTGTTGGTTGCTACATAAGGTGAGCATGGCATCCTTGAATATCACACTAATTTCAGATGATTATTTGGATGTTTATTTTAAGAGCTAAATATTCACAAAAATCTGCTGATGTATGCAGCCTCCTAAATGCACTTGAGTTGTTAAGATTATCTATTGTAAGTATTTATTAACCACGCTCCATCGTTTGAACAGCTGGTAATGAACCAAAATGCTTAGACATGGTTTATCAGTGACATGTCCGGTTTGAAGTATTCTAACCCAGTGATTTTTTTTTATTTTTTACTTATAACTACTGATGTATTTATTTTTAAACCTTTATCTTTTCCTCCGTGACATCGGTCTCTTCAGCTTTTAACATCTGGTCTTGTTGAATGAAAGTGTTTTCAGGCAGTTGGGGAAGCTGTGTTGGGGCTGGTTGTGACTAGACAAAAGGTATGTTATATTGTGTTTTATGTCTGTCTTGTGATATTCTGAGGAAAGTTGCTCTACTGGGTATCTGATGAATGGGTTAATACTGCAGCAAAAGGGTTTGGGTGGAGATTTGTTGGAAAAAGTTAATTTTGTACACTCTTAAAGAGGTATAAAATAGTATGAGGCACAACTCTAGTATTGTAAGGGACAAAGCATGCAGTTGTTTATGTTGTATTTCATGTTGAACTTGCTTTAGGCGTATATTGAGGCGTACTCTTGCCTCAAATGAGAGTTGGGAGGCTTCACTGAATTGTACAGTAAATCTAAGAATCAACCCTAGATAGCTGATTTATAGCCTTCGCTTTTCATTTTATTAATCTGTGCCCATTCCTGTTGTAATTGTTCACTGTGATTTTATTTTTTCTAAATGTCATCACGCAGTCAGCGTAGAAGCCTTAATATTACACTGGTATGAGTTAAGGTCTTAAACTGCCAATATCAAAAAGGGTCACTCTCTACACTTGTCTGTTATCTGCCTTATCTTACTGGTTTTAATTTGTAAAAACTTTTATTTAAGTGGCTTTCTGTTTATACTGTACTTAAAAATATTTAATACACTTCAGTTGGCCATGACGAGATTACTTCCTCGTCTGTTTCATTTATTCCCCCCTCAGGTACTGTTTAATAATCAGTAAAGGAAATGTTCAGGTGTCTCTGAGAACATGGATTAGTTTGTGTCTTCAGTGATTTCTGCTAACAGTCCAGCAAGTCACATTTTAAAACCTGGAAACTACTAACTAGTATTAGAAAATTTGTTAAATTATAGGTGATTTGAAAAATATGTGGATTTCTGAACTTGATGGGAACAAGTTTTATATTTTAAAGAAGCATTATTGGTCATGAAGAGAGAACTTCTTGTAAAGTCTTAATTAAATTCCCCCAAAACAGTTTTATTGTTTTGGGTTTTTTTCTGTTGAAAAGCATTTATAAAGGCATCAGTTTTTATTGCACACCTGATGGAAAGAAGAGTGGATTACCAACTGCATTTTACAAAACTGTACTTTCTCTTGTACAGGGTTCGAAATAATAAAGAAATTTAAATAATCTTCACTTTGAAGCCTCTTTATTCAGCTATTTTACTTGCCGATCATTTACATTTCTATTGTCTTATGTGTTTTTGCATGACATTTACTGATAAATTGAATAAATTTGTGACATGTTTGTATGTCTACTTTTTTTTTCAATGTACAAAATTTTATAAAACGTTACTTTTAAAAAAAATTACCCATAATTTGATCTGAGATTAAAGGTAGACGGGTACAGAATGCTTCCTAACACATCTGTCTTCAGTTTGGCTTCTAAGCTCATCTTTGCTTTCCATCTATCGGTTTAATTCATTCCCTTGCAGAATGCAATGTAGTTCTTTAAACACATTACTTTCATTCTTTGTTTACTCGTATTTTCATCTGAGGTGGTAGCAGACCTGACCGCCACAAAAAACAAAATAAGCGTGAGGTATAATAGCAGACCATTAATTTTTGTTTCATGAAATTGAGTGGAAAAAACAAGGACATTCCAGATTAATGGTGCTGGTCTGAAAAGGTAATCGAATGGTGGAAAAGTAGTTTGCACACCAAAATATTCAAATTTAAAGTGTTAATTAAAAAGGAATAAATGTATGATTTAAAACTTTATAATTATAATAATTTTATAGTTCAGTGAAAACAAAACATTAAACTAAAACCTTTTGTAGATAATTACAAAAGCTGAAAACGGTTTTAGTTTGGAAAAAGAAACGCATGCGCACTTACGTTGCATTGGCCACAATGGCGTGCCGTATATTGAGGCGTAACTTTGCTGTTGTCATGACAACTGAAATTTGCAACAGACTGGACAACCAGCAACAACCATAGATTGAATTAATTCAAATCAGGTACGGTATTATAATAGCGTTGTCTCAAAGTATTTTATTAATTTGTTCTGCCAACATCAGAACCATAAGTTTAGCCTGACTAGTAGATAGACTTTTATGGCAGTTTAAATGTAACAAACCTTTCTTGTCTGAACTAGTTTACTGTTTAAAGTTAAACTGCTCCTCTCTCATTAACTTTGTGCGGTTTTTTTAGTACAAACGTTTGTGTGTGGGAAAACTGCTGTCAGGTTAATCTAAATCACTAATCGCTCGTCTTTTTTGTGCTTATATTCGCATATATCGAGAATATATCGTTAACTAACTTCGTCAGTTATTACTACTCAGATTATATTCTTCCTGTCAGGACTCGCATTGGAATATCGATACGCAGACGGAAAAATGTGAAATATTATCCAAGCTTTCAAACGCATTTACAACTGTTAAATGAAAAACTCCGTGCTGTTTATCTTCCAACGGGAAACTCCGATGAGTTGCCCATCCCTGTGTTAAATGATAGCTGGGAGTGAAATTAATCAGAAACATTCACTAAACTGAAATCCACCCAAACAAAATTTCCCACTTGCATTGCTAACATCACAGCTCCTCCTCCTCCTGAAAATGTCATGCATGCTGTTGTTTTTCAGGTTGATTAGTGTAACTTTCTCCTACCTGATTTACACTACCACTCCACTTAGCTCAGTATTACCAGCTACTATAAGCTGCCCAACATCTCTACTCCAATATCTTCCTGCTAAGTTTAGTTAGGAAGAAGTTCATTTAGTCTGAGTCCAGATTTACCTTGTTCCAGATTTATGGGCACATCAGAAAAGAGCCAGATGAAATGATGCAGCCACCATGCTGAGTGCCTACTGTGCAAGCCTGTGGGGGCAGTGTTGTGATCTGGGCTTGCAGCAGTGGTCAGGTCTCTGTTAGACAACAATATGCACTAAAAAAAAATGAGGTCAGCTGACTACCTGAATATCATGAATGACCAGGTTATTCCATCAAGGGATTGACAATGCCGGAATTCCTCGGACTCATATTGTGAAAAACTGGTTCAGGGAGCACTAGGCATCATTTGGCCACCACAGAGTCCAGACCTATTGATAATCTTTGGGATGTGCTGGAGAAGGCTGTGTGCAGTGGTCAGACCATCAGTGCAAGATCTTGGTGACAAATTAATGCAACTCTGGATGGAAATAAATCTTGTGACTTTGCAGAAGCTTATTGAAACAATGCCACGGTGCTGTAACCAAAGCTTAAGACGTTCCGATGAAATATTTTGTAATATTTTTTGGTAGTAATGTTTTTTTTGACCAGGCTGTGTATGTACAATGCCAGACAGATCTGCCAGCTTTTCCTTAAATTTAATGAGGAGGTGTGTACGGGATTTTAATATACAAGCATGTATGTGTGTGCCTCTGCATCATATGTATGTCTGGATAAAATCTGTAATTCTCCTGTTTTTAATATGTGAAGCACTTTGTGCTGCATTTTATAAAACTTTGAATGACTGATCCAAAACACTAAGATCCTTTGTCTTTCCACTTTTCTTCTCTGCTTCAGCTCCTTATAAATCCACAATGAGATGTACAACCTTTGACCTTAAACTCTTCTCTCTTTATCCCATCTCTTCATCGGGTCTTTTCTTCCTTTTAAATAATATCTTAAAATCCCCATCTCTAGACTGGTATGTTCTATGTTAATGTGTCATCAAATTAAAACTCTATTATTTCTAATTAACATTTGTTTGTTTGTTTTCCAATCCTATCCAAAGATAAACCAGAAATGAAACCGGCATACAAACTAGGTAATTCCAGCAAACCTCCTACATTGCAACCAGCTGGTGGAACACAGGTACTGTTCAGACTATGTGATCAAACATCTTGTTAAAGCTAATATTTATCTAATCAAATGTTTTTTCAAGTTTTATCTTCATAACTAATTCTGTGTCGTGTTGTCAGCTTCCAGAAAACACCAACTGCCTGGCATGTTCAGAGGATGGTAGGTACCTTGGTCTGGGTCATTCTAAGGGCCTGTCTGTGTGGTGCGCATCTTCTTTAATCTGTGGTGCCGAGTGGCTGCAAGACAACCTGGAGATTACTTTGATTCGGATGACCAGAATGGCTGAACTGACTTACCTGCTTGGCACTATTGATGATATGGGTGGGTGGTATTATTTAACACACTGAACTTCAGATTTCAAACCCTCTTTTTAATCAAATTTGTTTTAACAATCAGGTTTTTTTTGTTTAATATACACAGACTGACATTTATTTGTATATTTCATTCAATATTACTTTAATACAGTAATACTGGGAATCTAAGTAATCCCATAAAGTTAGGGATATTCAAATTTTACATGGATTATATAAAAAAAAATACCAAAAGTTCAAACTACGCTGATATTACATAATAAATGTCGGACATCTAAAAAGAATAATGTCATGATTATTCCTTCATTTTAGGTGATGTCATGGTCTGATGATGTCTGAATATGAAGAGGATGATACAGAAGATTGTTTAGATACAAGAATAGATACAAAATAATTGAATCAAAACATTTACTGGTTTATTCATGGTTCAGATGTTTATTGTTTGCAGTAAATCACATTGTCAGAGATCAGCATGATGTGCAGTGGGTATTTAAACATTGAACAGTTGCTTACTTAAATAAAAAGTCCAAAGGTAGTCTAATGAACTAATCTGTAAAATTTATGTGACACTTTATGTTGATTACATTGTCCTACAAGCAAATATCCCTAACTTTTTGCTAGTAGTGTATAATTCTCTGATATCCCTCCCTAGGTGTGGCCAGAGTGTTTGCGTATCACTCTGATAGCATTCACCTTCTCAGTTTTATCAACATCATGGTACGTTTAGTCACATTTGGTTCTCTAAATATCGTTTTCTCTTCATGTGTGTATGTTCTTGTTCCTGAACAGAACACAAGCAGAATAACAAATCATTTTACTTGCAGGATGATATCAACAACAGAAGCATTTGTTTAACATTTGATTTACATGAAGGGGGTCATTTTGGAGCTGTGTCAATCTGCTGTAAGTAAGGACATTTTAGTCTGTGAATGAATTTAAACTCTACTTTAACATTTAAACACTGAATTGCTTAAATTCTTGGTCTGTTAGGCAGTGGGGATGTTTGCCTTGAAGTTTATCAGTTTCCTGCAGCAGCATGGCTGAAAGACTTAGAGATGGCCACATCACAAAACCCGGTAATGACCTTTGCTGTGCTTTCTCTTTTTGCCAAAAAGGGCGTAAACTAGGGCCGGGTGATAATTCAACAATATTAATCGTTAGATGTGGTATAATTTAAAAAAAAAAAATTCAAGAAAAAATTGACGTTTTTGATGTTTGTCAATATCAGAACATTAAGATTGATTAAGATTTCTGACATAATTAGAAATACACAGAGTTCATCATTATAAGACTGTTTGTATTTATTAATGAAGATAGTGACAATGTGACGTGATAAAAAGAAAATTAGGATGCAACACATTGTGGAATCAAACCCAAAACAACTGTAGTTGAATTGAACTGTGAGATCAGTAAAGATACACAACTCTATTATGCAACATCATAAAATAACTGCAGTTAAATTATATTTTTTAATGTTCAGATGTATATTTATCTAGCAATATGTTTGTTTTTTTTGGAGGGGGGGGGGGTTGTCTATTGTATTTTCTATTATCAAGCCCTAGCACTAACGTTGACAAAATGTGCAACCCAGTATAGCTTATGGTCTTTTTGTTATCTTTAGGCTGATAAGCGCTCATTCTGTCTCTATATATAGCATAGGACTGTCAAGCTCCTCCACTCTTTTCGCTCTTGTGAGCAGACTCGAGTGGGAAACGTTTTTCTGCCAAAGGCTCTTATTTGAACTGAATTTCCTTTTCTTCCTTTTATTCTTAGGACCAAAACTTAACTGAAGGTCTGGGTGTGAAATGGTCTCCAGTTACAGAAATTATTAAAATCACACCACCAACAATTCCCACAGGTATTAGAAATGTCCCACAGCTGATCGGTCATATGATCAGAGAAAATAAATCCATTGTGTGTGTGTGAATGTGCATAACTTATGATATAGTTGATTTTAGGTATCAATGGATGAAATATACCATCTTTGCTCTCAGTCTTTTTTCACACGGATTGAATGTATAAAGATTAAAAATGATTCCCAGTTAGGACTCCAGTTACATCTCGAATGTTTTGCAGGGAACTTACAGGATGGTCCACTTGGGTGCTTGCAGACAAGAGACTTTGTGACACACTGGTTGGCTTTGGATGCATTTAGAAGCAGGAGTCATCAGAGGGAGACATCCCCTTTCAGCACAGATCCAGGAAAAACACTCAAGTCACTTGAAAACCCAAGGTTTGATAGGGTTTAAGCAAATACCTGCTTTGGATGTTCTATTGTTGACATGTAAATTAGATTTTGTCACAATTTACACTGAAGGCTTTTATTTGGATTTCATTGAAGTCTTAGCCTGTAAACTCTAGCTGTGAGTGGCTAATACTCTCCTCTCTCATAGTTCATTAAAATCTCTTCCAGACGGTGCACTCATCACTTTCTTCTGCCCTATGGTCCACTTCCTGAGGAGAGTAAAGCCAATTTTCAGCCAGGTTTGCAATGGATAGATGTAATTTTTAGCAGATTTTCCATCAGCTGAAAAGTGTGTGCTCTGTATGTGAACTTACTTAGATTAAGAGTACTAGTGTAGGGGGGAAATGTCTATAAGTCCACACGCTGAGTGACATTTACAGTGGTGTTTTTCTGCAGTAAAATCCTTTTAGAAGCATATTCAAGTGTGAATGCAGTTTATGTTCCTACCAAGGTCATTTAAAAACATGTTTTCCCAGCAGGAATGGCCGTTGCTGTCATTGTGTGGTGGGACGGCAGCCAGAACCTCCTTCAGTATTTTCTGCAACAGGCTCCAAAGAACGAACGAGGGAAGACATATATTTCTTCATTTTTACATATTCTGCACTACTACTTTTTCTGTTCACTACACTGTATACACCATCTTTTTCTCCTATGAGAAAGGGCAATATAATAATATTTACTTTTTTAAATCTTTCTTTTTTATGAAGCAGATGCGGTACCTATGCCAGATGTGGTGCTGCCAAATGCAAAGGAAATCATCTGCTCAGCTGTTAGTAGATGCACACGTTACATAGCCCTTGGGCTTGATGATGCTCTGGTGTGTGTCTGGGACAGACAGTCTGGTAAGAATATATCATGCTGGAGCTTCTCTATGATTTTATGCTTAAACTTGGTAGAAAATATTTTAAATGTCTGTTGCATATTTATCAGTATGGGTAAAATAACACACTGAGAACATAATTATTAAAATATTTTTTAATGGGCTGCATATTACATACAAAAAGCTAAATAGAAAAAACTAAATTCAAACAATAACCGGTAAGGATGGCTTTGGGATACCCTGAATAAATATGTTGGATATTTAACCTCTCTGTTATGTTTTGTAGCAGTTAGTTTAGCTGTGATTATGTGTTGAAGCATTTGAAACACTCGCCTATGCTGTATTCATTTATTTGTATTCCCTCAGGGTCTCCACTGTCCGTTACCCAAATGCCTGCAGAAAACAGCGCCCTCTTCAGGATACAATTTGTGGACTGCTGGTCTTTGCCCGATTCACAGATTCTCACAACAGAAATACTTCATCTATTTGTGCTTTGTAAAAGTGGAGCAAGTTTTACAGTGACCACAGAACACGGGACACTGCCCCGCATCATGCAAAACACACAAAGGTCATTTGTTTGACCTTTTCTTTCTTATTTACTGTATTCTATTAAAATCTTCCTTTATAAATAGAATTCTGCTGCCCATCTAACTATTATGCTGTATTTAGCTTGATTTAAAAAGGCATAGTCTACATATTTCCTGCCATTTAACTGGGGTCAGGTTGTAGGGTATGACATATATGTGGGAAAGTGCAGACACCACTCTTCCCACCACTCATTCCAACACATCTGGGAGGTGCCAGCCATAAGATGTAGTCCCTTTATGTCCTGGGTCTTCCATAGGGTCTTCTCCTGGTTGGGTTTGGCAGGAACACCTCACCAAGGAGGGGACCACTTGCCTGAGCCACCTCATTTGTTTCCTCAGTGCAGAAAAGCAGTGGCTTTACTTTGAACCACTCTGAGATCACCTAGTTTTTCATCAATCTATCGTAGTCTTCTCTTGTCTCCAAGAGAACCCCCAGCCACCCTGTCATGGAAGCTTGTTTCTGCTGCTCCAAATCTCATTCTTTCAGTCACTATCTACAACAGGGGTGCCCAAGTTTGGTCCTTGAGATCTACCATCCTGCAACTTTTAATGCAACTCCTCACAACACAGCTGAATCCAATAAACGGCTCATTAGCAGGTCTCTGCAGAGCTGGATGACATGCAGAAGAGGGAAATCAGCCTTTTGATTCAGGTGTGTTGGGAAAGGGATGCTTCTAAAAGTTGCAGAATGGTAGATCCCAAGGACCAGACTTGGGTACTCCTGATCTACAAATTGTGATCGTAGGGAGTAGAAGTGTAGCTTGACCAGTAAACTCTTATTTACTACGATAGATTGATGCAGGGGTCACATCCCTGGTACCGACCCACCTCCTAATCTCCTGCATCATATCTTATGAGCAATACCCTGTAATACTTGAACTCCTCCACTTGGGCCAGGATCTCATTTCTAATCCTGAGAGGACATTCTTCTCTTTTCCAGTTGAGGACTGCGGTGTCAGATCTGTAGTCACACATTCCAGCCAGTCTATAGGCACGGTCCCCAATGTTCATGCAATGTTTCACCCTTAGCTTCGGCTAAAAGAGCTCCATTACATCCAGAGTCATGAGAAACTGGTGGATCGTGTCCACCCCAAGTGGCCCTGCCACCAAGGAGCTTTTTACCTAACTTGGCAACCTTAGCCCCCCTAAGACACCTCTCACTATGAGCAACTCCAGAGTGGAAGAGAGTCCAATCTGTTTGGAGAACCTAAGCCATTTTCTGAGGATGAACAGGTCCACATTTACACATTATTTTCCTGTGTCTTCATAGGCCAAAAGACCACGGAGCGCTTCCAGCCTTTACTATGCCTGTGCCGTTCCTGCAGGGTGTGGTAAGAGCATTTCATATTTGATATAAACTATATATACATATTTAATTTAAAGACTTATTTTCCTACTCTTATTTTCTTGCCTAAATTAGTCAGTTGTGGTGCAAACAAATGGAAACATGTTTCTACAAGACCTCATCAACCAAGTCACTGTGTGCTTCTTGAATCCTCCCTCATCCCATCAAATCACCTCTCCCTACAACCCAGTTTGTGTGATGAACACCAAACAGCAAGTCCTGTTTATACGAGGTAGGCTCAGACGCCACTGCTTTGTTTGTTTTTCAGCGTTAAGAGAAAATACATTTATAACAGGGCGATGGTGTTGCACTTGAAAGTTGTGTCATTCAGTAAATAAAGTCCTGTCACAGAGGAACTAAAGGTTTTCATCATTCACCCAGGTGACCAGAACCCCTCCAAAGAAAGCAGCCAGAGTCAGCTCTTTGTCTTCCATTTCAGAGACGCTGACATTATTAAGCAATATGTTGTTCCATATCCAGACACTCCACAACAACAACAAAGACAGAGCAACATTAACCTGGATGATATGTTTAACTTCTACCTTCAGCAAAGGTTTGAATGATTTTGATTCTGAATATGTAGAGTCCAAGTATATCAGAATGGGACAGATGATACAAAGATGTTTGTCTTTCACAATACCAACAAAAAGTTCATATTGGTAGCATTGTGTGTTTTGTGTGTTTTCCTGTGAAGAGTGTCTAATGTGGGTGAAAGGGAAAAAGCTGTAGCGCAATCCTGGGAGAAGCTACAAGAAGCTGCAGTGGCGATACAGCAAAAACGGCAAAGTCACAGCCGGGAGAGATGCACCAAATGAGTCTTATCACAGAGGTTTGGTGAAATGGACCGGATATTTTCAGACCAGTTTTACTGTGTTGCACTCCATAAAATATTCATATTTACTCACAAATGTCAATACTTCCATACGACAAAACTGCAGTCATTAAAGTACTATTAGAAATAAATAAAATGCTGCTGCTGTTATTCAGTTCAAATAAAGAAACATTGTGAAGATTTTTCCTGCAGTGATGGTTTTAGAGGAAAAGAACATTTTGTTCACAGACAGACAATCTGCATGTTGAAATTCACTTTGTTTAATTTATTATTTGTATCAAGTTAATTTACTTTGCAGTTATACCGTTTCTATTTGTTTGTTTTAAGTATATTTAGTTAGTAAGAGAAAGACAAAGGTTAAGTTCTGTTCGTTTGGCTATTCGTAGGCAGTAAATGTCAGAATAAAAGTCCCATTTATTATGATTCAGCAAAATGTAGTTGTCAAAATGTTTCCTTTTTCCTTCCTCACAGCAGATCCTCTCCCAGAACACTTTACTAAGCAGCTCTTTTATTTTTATTTTTAATATGAAATGCTGACCAAAATAAAATGGTGGTACTGGTCACCTCTGAAGTCTGATGTGCCACCTCAGGTGATTGACACCAGCAGGAGGTCAGAAATGTCTTTCTGTAACATCACTACTTCAATATGAAACCTCCAATTAGTCTTTCAGTAAAAATATTGATATTTGGCTGCAGATGTCTGGAAATGCTTTTGGCCCTGTACAAGTACAACTACAGAGATTATGTAATACTATTAGCCTAAAGCTAGCAAGCAAGTGTAGTGGGATAAATCATCCCTTTAAGCAAGCAGGCTTACTATTAAGTTGCAGTGTCACTGCCATCCTTGAATACATCCATCCATCCATTTTCTTCCGCTTAATCCCAGAGCAGGGTCGCGGGGGGGCTGGAGCCAATCCCAGCTCAACGGGCGAGAGGCGGGGTACACTCTGGACAGGTCGCCAGTCCATCCAGGGCCAACACAGACAGACAGACATCCTTGAATACAGTTGAGTGTTTTTGGTGTCACAGATATTTCTTCTTTGTCCGTCGTCTGATTTTGACGCACTATTCATAATCAATAACACGTCTATTCATGACTATCTTTTATTGCCGGGGAGGGTTATATAGTATCTTTACCCTTTTACTAAAAGACAAAAACAAGCTGTCAGGTATAATTTAATAGCATTTAATTTAAGGTAGCTACAGAACAATATACAGAACACATCTGATACCTGTGCAATATGATTTCTGTGATGAGTTTATGATGTTTCTTCTCTTCTAGAAAAAAAGTTACTGCAATTTTTGGCCCCAAAAAGCACATTGCCCTCCATAAAATCAGACACTGATTAGATATACTATACAGATTTATACAATAATATAAAGAACCTGTAGGGGGCTCTTCTCATAAGATGCTCTCAGGACTGAACGTGTTTTGTCTACCTGTGTCAGCTATCAGACAGCTCCTGCTTGGTGAGGATGGCTCTGCTTTGCTGTGGTTGTCACTGCGCAGCATGAGCCTTTCCTGGCTGGAACATCTCAACTTCAGCGACAAAGAATTGGCAGCACAAATAAAAGATCCCGTTGTCATCGTGTTGTTATCCAAGTCCGTTGCTGTGGTAGCATTGCTGTAATACCTCCGGAGACCTTTTCGGAAGTGGATGGTAAATAAGCCATAGATTACCGGGTCCAGGCAGGCGTTGACAAGCCCAAAGATGAACAGGATGTGGGTCAGCGACTGGGACACCTTTTCCTTGAGGTCATCAGGAAAGAACCAATACCACAGGCCCAGCAAGTAGTATGGGGTCCAGCACACAATGAAAGACAACACAATCACAATACTCATTTTCAGAGTTCTCAGCCGGGCTTTGGGGATGTTATTCTTGGAACACCTCAAATGCACTTCATTGAAGGGTACTGGGAACAGATGAGATCACACATCAGATTAGATATTAAAAGGCTTTAAGTCAAAGCAATACATAGGTTAAGAAAGAGAAATAATGTGGTCGTGTTTTTGGAGAAGACATGAAACAATAGTTAGAAGATTAATGACCACTCACATCTTTACAGTATATGTAAAGCTACAATAAGCTGTTTGCTTAAAAATTAATATTATCTAAAAATGACAGATTTCCTTCACAGAAAGGAAAAAGCGGTAGATAATGGATGGATGGTGCTGATTTGATCAATATTTGGATTTGTTGAAAGCTTAAATAGGAATCACACTGCCAAACAAAAGGGACTTTTAAAATGAGTTTGAAGTATCGCTGTTCATTTTAGTTTTTTCAAAGGACTTTATTAACAGAGACAGCAGACAGGGTGGAGCACTGCAAACACCATCACAGTGAGCACAGGCTTCCAGCAAGACTGCATCAGTCAATAACTACATCCTGAAGTTTGATTATAATTATAATATGATTGTCAAAAAAAAAGCTAAACTACAATATGAAGTTGATAAAGACTTTTTTAACAGTCTGTAAACCATGGTAACCATGGATACAGACTGCATTCACCTTCAGAACATGTTTAAAATCACATGTTTAAAATCCTGACCTGGGAAAACATGGATCAGGATGTTATATTTAAAAGCTGTGTTTAGTTTGTAAATGTTAACTTTCCATTGGCACTGCAGTACAAACTGGACACACTTACAGTTGTCTTTTTTCAGTCGCTTGGTGATCTCACAGAAGATCCTGCTGTAACAGGTGATCATGATGACCAGCGGCAGCAAGAACAAACAAGAAAACGTGAACATGTTGTAAGCTGTTTCGTGCCAGCGAGTGCTGAAACTTCCCCGTGTCGTGCACTGAGTGAAGTCCTTGGGATGTATGATGGTCACATTGTGAAAAAGGAATATCTGAAGAGAAAAAGGAACAGTGCTAAAAAGATAAACATTTTCCGTTATATAGGGTAACATGTGCCTTACAACACATCAGCATTCACCAGAGTCTTTACAGGCTCTGGTCGAGCAACCGTTAAAGCGGACTAGCTAATGGAGAAGCTTACATTACATATGCACCAAAACCAGATTATCTCACTTGCTTCTTTTATTTTTAATGATGTGGTTTGTTGTTTTTATATGGATAATCATTCCATGAACTACAAAATTACTAATATGGATTTTCTGATATGCTTCATGCATCTACATCGGATGGGGGGGGGTCTGATCAGGGATCGAGGGCCGGTGTCCTGCAGGTATTCCATGCTCTCCTGCAGCAACACACCTGATTCAGATGGGCGGGTCATTAAGAAACTCGAAGTGTGAAGGTGACTTTCATTTGAATCTGGTGTGTTTCTGTCGGGAATATTTCAATACTTGCAGCACACCGGCCGTTGAGGACAGGGCTTGAACGTCCCTGATTACCTGCCAGTAGTTTTGACCTCGCACTGGCTGAAAAGGCAGAGCTTGTTTTCCCCTCATGCACCACTGAGGTTGCAGGTCGCTCTGGGCAGCTTTCAGGTGGGAATGTGACTAAAGTCTGCAGATGTACAAGCTTGTTTGTGCAAATTTTTTTTATATATTACCAAAAGTTGAAAGTATAAAGAACTTAACGTTCCACAGATGTTTCTACTTAATTTGTTTTTCATGCTATCTTAAGTTGGTGAGCCCCCTTAAACCCTCACTTCCGGTGTTTTCAACTGTAAAATTACAAGAAACTTTGTCTCAGGTCAAAGTTGAAGTAAACCGATGGTGTTATACTCTGCTCTCTGTGCGTTTGTCTTTATTGTGGCTGCTGCCCTTATGGTGACCCATTGTTTTGGTTACAACTGTGGAAACTTACTGATACCTGAATAAAAAAAAACATTTTCTCGTAATATCGTGACAGCGTTGTTAAATTGATGCCACAAAGACGGTCTTTATAGACATTACTTTGATACGTGCGTGAATGTGTCCCCCCGCCCAAGTTTGGTGTGGTGGTAATATA